>JANJGK010006839.1:0-27500 GCA_039081455.1 Macrobrachium rosenbergii
ATATCGTCCAACTTTAAGGCGTCTTCTCTAAGAGGGGACGGCCTCAGATTAAATATAAACATACAAACATTCACGCAAAGGACATTGCCATTCACATTGCTGGTGCACAAAACTTCCACAACATTAACCGTTTCATATCCTAACATAGAAATGTCTTTCAGCAGCACGTCGAACCCTTACAGGCGGACTGCACTGTTCACCTCTATCTGGCACACAATATCTCGTTTCTCATATGTATGTATGTATGTAAAAACATTCCAATGTCCTGGGAACTGCGTGAAAGTATGGAACGCAAATGCGCACTCTGCGAAAGTTTTCAGACAATCACACTTTGTCCAGGGCTGATTTTGAGGTGATTAAAGGCTCGTCCGCGACATATGACTCTCCCGTGTGTCTTTGTGTGTCTTTGTGTCCTTTTGTTTTTTCGGTTTTCCTCCGGCCGTGTCCGCCAGATGAAAGCAACGGACGCACACAAAACCAATTTGTTTTGGCAGACGCGAGAGCCCGCTGCGTCGAGCGGCGGCAAAGCTTTCCACCACTTCGTTGTAATCAGCCTTTGATATTGTAAATTGTATGCACGGTCTCGTAAAATGTAAAATCCCCATCAGATTGTTTTTTACAGAGTTTATTGGATGCTGGAATTTTCTTTCTTAGCGTGTCTGTCCGGCTGTGTCTGCGTTTGCATGCTGTGATTAATTAGTGTGACAAGATCAACTGGTTTTTTTCTTGCCTTGAGTTTGTACTTATTTGTTTCCATTCGTTATGTTACTCGGCGGTTTCTTCATAATCGTTTTCTCAGTTCTTCTTTGCAGGCAGCCAAGAGGTCTATTTGTACTATATTTCTTCCTCTATCTATCTATCTATCTATCTATCTATCTATCTATCTATCTATCTATCTATCTGTCTGTCTGTCTATCTCTTGATATTTCACAGGATTTCAGCTCTGAAACACTTCGAATGCAGGCATTACATAAAGCCTCGTACGTCGATCTGTAAATGTCAAAACTTCAAAAAGCTTTTACAGTAAAATATTTCACTCGCATCCATCCTCCTTCGACCCCAAAAGCATCACTGCAAATCCTGACACTCCATTTTCGTAGAAGAGGGTGAAGGAAAAAGTAGATGGAGAATTCAGCTTGCTCCTGGACGCGTCTTAGCATCCCTGGCGGATTTTGCAATTTTGCACCGTTTTGGTAGACGGTGGAACTTTCCTCATATCGCTCCTGCCTTGACGAACGGGCCTAACCCTTTTTTAATTTTCTGTAGAAGAAAACTATTGAGATAGCTTTGTCTGTCCGTCCGCACTTTTTCCTGTCCGCCCTCAGATCTTAAAAACTACTGAGGCTAGAGGGCTGCAGGTTGGTATGTTGATCATCCACCCTCCAGTCATCAAACATACCAAACTGCAGCCCTCTAGCCTCAGTAGTGTTTATTTTATTTAAGGTCAAAGTTAGCCATAATCGTGCATTTGACAACGATGTAGGACAGGCTACCACCGGGCCGTGATTAAAGTTTCATGGGCCGCGGCTCACACACCTTTATACCGAGACCACCAAAAGTTAGATCTATTTTCGGTGACCTTGATTATACGCTGTACAGAAAATTCGATTGCCCCGAAGAACCTTCGGGGCATTTTTTACTTGTTTTGTTTAAAGTTTTTGAGTTTCCCAGCCAAAGTGTCTCCGTTTTTTTTTTTTTATATTCTGTAACATAGCAAAACATCAGCTGTCTGTGTTGTCACATTTTCAAACCAAATGCCCTCAAAAGATGATCTAATAATAAGCTCTGAATCATATCGAAATCTTTGAAGCCCATTTCCTCAGAATGGGGATTAAATGGCTTACGTCAGTTCGTCAAACTAGGGACGATATATGCTACAGTCGAGCCAAACGAAAGTGGCGCGTGAGAGGTCTCCGTCCAATGCATCGTAACGACATCAAAAGATTTCGGACATCAGACCTTAAAGACAGCTGAGTGAGGATACGATCAAACAATCTGGCCAGGTTATTACCTGCGGATTAACTGATTTAGCATGTCAGACGAAGAAAAAAAAATCGTGTTCTTGTCTGAGATATCTAAATCTTAACCACATGTCAAATTATTTGTCTTTTCATATAAATAAATACTACATTTATAATTAAAAGGTTCCCTCGAGTTTTAGCAATATGTTATTTACGTCCAAATCTTTGGGTATGATGGCTGAAATGTCATCAATGTAACAGTACCATGTTACAGGAAAATGGAAAATCTTGGGGATGTACAGGCATTCGAAAAGTTCCATATATATAAATTTGAAAGAAAGGCGAAAGTGGGTTTCCCATTGCTATACCAAACGTTTGTTTAAAATACTCCTCATTGAAAATAAAGTTTATGCAATTCATCTTTAAGGTATTCCAATACCGAGTCAATGGGCAGTTTTATGTGGGTGTATATATACATGTGTACTATATATATATATATATATATATATATATATATATATATATATATATATATATATATATATATATGAAATTTTTATCACCATGATTTATATACAATCATGAAGCTACAAATGTCGCTTAATATCAAATTCACGCTACCTCGGGAATATCTCCGATGGAGAATTATCACCAAAGGGGAATTTATATAATTGAAAAATGGATTGGTACCGCCGGGACACGAACCCTCGACACGGACCTTTTCAGCGACTCCAGTTGACGTTACCACTGCGCTTCATGATTATATATATATATATATGTATATATATATATATATATATATATATATATATATATATATATATATATATATATACACACACACACAATTAAAGAGGGAGAAACAGTCCTATACAGAAGACATGTGGGTCTCAAGGATAAATGCATTTTTGAAGGAAGAAAACACTTATAATCTATTAAAGCGCTCCCTGTGTGGCTCTGATTGACCTGGGATCATAATTCTTCCGAGGTTCCTATTTGTTTTCTACTGACCACCTGGAAAAAAAAGCCGAAAAGGAAAATATATCCGGGATTATGACCGACGGAACCCTCCCACCTTTAAGACCTTAATGCATCTTCGGTTTGAGGACTTCTCTAAACCGCGCTCTCCAGGTAAAACGAACGAACTCTTTAGATTTCGCCACGATACATTCAGTCTCTCACGCGCCACTTTCGTTTGGCTCGACTATAATCGTCTTGCGAAAATGGCAAAGCCTTTTGAAAAGTGTTATGAAGTACAAGGATCATCCCTTCCCACATTAGCATGGGCCAACTTTCCGCTTGAAACATCATCGTTGTTTCTAGACAATTCTTCGACACCCTGCCAATTGAAGTTGTTGCAAAGGCAGTGTATCATATTTAGAACTAATTAGTAACTTTTTTTCTGAAATATTCAAGCTTACCCAATTGCCGACAGATGGCACTGTGATCTTTGCTGTGACGTAATGCATACGAGTGATACTGTTTTCCTACAGAGTCCTTGGGTGCTTCTTGACCAATCAGGAGCCGTTTTCTCTCCATTTACCTGAAAAGAAGCTCATGGCTGATTGGGATTGGTTAAAACCTGATATGGAGTCTCCATGGTGAACGAATTTTGCTGTGTTTGAGCTTTTATAGATCTGATTTTCTGTGGTATGTGTTTTGACAGTGTGGTTCCATGTTTATGTTTACTGGACAGAAGGCAAGTTGGCTGTTGATTTTGTATAATGGAATACATGATAGGGATTGTTTAATGGTTTGTTTAATGGTATTGTGATAGATCTGAGCTGGGAAAGATGGTCCTGTGAATTCATGGGAGGGTAGAGAATTCTGTTGGTGTTGACAAGTGTTTTTATTTAAACTTGAATCAGAACTGTGCTGTTTTCGAGAATGTTGTCCGGAAGATTTTTCTGTGAAGCCGGTTGGTTAATGCGGCCATTTTGAGGTGCTGAACGAGGAATTTTTGATCTTAGTTTCGCCCTGAGAAACCGAAATGCTTTTGCAGGGTCTGAAGTTATAGCTATGGAAAAGTGGAGTGGAAAAACCTGTCTCATTCTAGGAAAGGGGAAGTCGTTGAACAGCGGTCGATTATTGATTACTGCAGTTGATCTGGATGATGTGTAATAGTGATAAAAACCCAATTTCATCAGATGGCATTGCACTCGTGGAAAACTGCTTATTTCAAGATTTTTTTGTGCGTGAATGCCAGTGCTACGAAAGTTCGATCAATATTTGACTCAAGTCACGGTGAGCCAGGGTCTCTCTTCTATATCGAAATTGTCTTGCAAATTAACTTGTAATGACCACCTATTCATGCAGTTGATAGGAAACCTCTTGGGAATTATGTGGTCTAATGAAATAACTCCTTACCACTTTTTCCACCGTTGAAAACTGTGGCGGTGAAATTAAGACCTAATGATTTATCGAATATATAACTGTTGAATATGCTCACTATTTGAAGACTTTGGTTGTAATATTTTTATTATTAGGGAGAAATGTCACTATAAAATGTAAAGTTTTGTCACTCTTTCAAGTCTGGTTAAATGAATTGGGTTGGTTGAATTTTTCTTGGGCGGTGTTGGTTGATGAGTAAATGTCCTAATGCAAGTTGTTTTGGCTGAATATAACAATTTTTGATATGGTGTACGATCCCAGTTTAATCGGTAAATTTTTTTCATGCGCTGGTTTTGAACATTCGGAAAGAAAAGGTTTAAATTGATTGGGTTGTGGAAGTGAAAATAACGTTCAAAATTGGCAAATGTCTTATTTGTAATGATTACTGTTCACAGTAGAGGAGCTGTCCTTATCTTAGTTTTTCGTAGCTTTGAAGTCCTCGGTGGTATTTCGTGCAGAGGCTGTAGTTTTCGTTTTGTATAGTTACATCTACAATTCTTGCGTGCTCTGAACACCTACAGTAGAAAAATTTTCATTGAGCAAGATAAATTTGCATCTGCTGCCATTACGGTTCCTATTTTGTCAATCCTTCAGGCTAGGCTGTATTTGTAAAAGGTTGTGTCACTTGGAAAACTCTTAAAACAGAGCTCGGTGTTGGTTCTTTTGTGCAGTAAGGTTTGGAAATTAATGGTAGAATTGTCAATAAATGGTGTACCTCTTGCATGTACAGTTTAACAAAAGTTGAAAAGTGAAATGAGGTTAATCATGATTCCCAGGTGAAAAATGGTTAATGTAGTTTCAAGGATGAAAAGGGGGTTACTGTTGATTCCAGGACGGAAAAGGGGTTACTGTTGATTCCAGGACGGAAAAATGGTTAACGTAGATTCCAGGACGGAAAAATGGTTAACGTAGATTCCAGGACGAAAAGGGCGTTACTGTTGATTCCAGGACGGAAAGGGCGTTACTGTTGATTCCAGGACGGAAAGGGCGTTACTGTTGATTCCAGGACCGAAAAGGGTTACTGTTGATTTCGGGACGGACGGAAAACGGTCAGTGTAGATTTCAGGACGGACGGAAAACGGTCAGTGTAGATTTCAGGACTGACGGAAAACGGTCAGTGTAGATTCCAGGACGGACGGAAAACGGTCAGTGTAGATTCCAGGACGGACGGAAAACGGTCAGTGTAGATTCCAGGACGGACGGAAAACGGTCAGTGTAGATTCCAGGACGGACGGAAAACGGTCAGTGTAGATTCCAGGACGGACGGAAAACGGTCAGTGTAGATTCCAGGACGGACGGAAAACGGTCAGTGTAGATTCCAGGACGGACGGAAAACGGTCAGTGTAGATTCCAGGACGGACGGAAAACGGTCAGTGTAGATTCCAGGGCGGACGGAAAACGGTCAGTGTAGATTCCAGGGCGGACGGAAAACGGTCAGTGTAGATTCCAGGGCGGACGGAAAACGGTCAGTGTAGATTCCAGGGCGGACGGAAAACGGTCAGTGTAGATTCCAGGGCGGACGGAAAACGGTCAGTGTAGATTCCAGGGCGGACGGAAAACGGTCAGTGTAGATTCCAGGGCGGACGGAAAACGGTCAGTGTAGATTCCAGGGCGGACGGAAAACGGTCAGTGTAGATTCCAGGGCGGACGGAAAACGGTCAGTGTAGATTCCAGGGCGGACGGAAAACGGTCAGTGTAGATTCCAGGGCGGACGGAAAACGGTCAGTGTAGATTCCAGGGCGGACGGAAAACGGTCAGTGTAGATTCCAGGGCGGACGGAAAACGGTCAGTGTAGATTCCAGGGCGGACGGAAAACGGTCAGTGTAGATTCCAGGGCGGACGGAAAACGGTCAGTGTAGATTCCAGGGCGGACGGAAAACGGTCAGTGTAGATTCCAGGGCGGACGGAAAACGGTCAGTGTAGATTCCAGGGCGGACGGAAAACGGTCAGTGTAGATTCCAGGGCGGACGGAAAACGGTCAGTGTAGATTCCAGGGCGGACGGAAAACGGTCAGTGTAGATTCCAGGGCGGACGGAAAACGGTCAGTGTAGATTCCAGGGCGGACGGAAAACGGTCAGTGTAGATTCCAGGGCGGACGGAAAACGGTCAGTGTAGATTCCAGGGCGGACGGAAAACGGTCAGTGTAGATTCCAGGACGGACGGGAAATGGTTAGTGTAGTTTTCGGGACAAAAAATGTTTCATATATACTTTACTACATTTCACAACGGAAAGCTCGAGGTTTCACCAGTACCGCAGAAATATGATTTAACTCTTGCAGCAGTAGTGAATCACTGGAATTTTTAAATCATCAGATGTTTAAGTAAAATAAACTGCGAACGCATAGGCGTCGCTAAATGTAGAACTGCTCTGTGGAAATGAATCAAGATTGAGTGGAAATTTTAGCTGGAAACTTCACCCATGGGCTTAACAGTAGCGAATAAAACATGAGGTATATTGCCAATGGCTTTGTGGTTATTACCAACAGAATTCAGCTTGACTTTGAGGTAACGTTTTAGCTTTTCGCATGGAGCGGTTCGATTAAATTAAAGTTTCAACAGTTAAAGGGGTTAAATTTGGTTAAATTAAACTTCAACAGTTAAGCCTCAACAGTAAAAGGGCGTCTCAGGATTCTGCCTAAATGTATTAACTAACAGATTACGAAAACTTCAAAATGATGACATTCCGTCAGTCTAAATACTAATAGTCATTTCGTTTTACAGAAGTTGGTTACAATTAAGATTCAGAGGCCTGAATGCTTTCGCCTCTCGAATGGCCCAAAAGAAAGTTCAGCGAGAACTGACAAGTGCTGACAATATGCAGTTTTACGTAGAAGGTGACAAGGTAAGGAGAGTTGAAATATTTTAGAATTAAGTGATCCTGCAAATTTTTTAATAAACTTAGTTTGATTTTGAACCGGTATATAATAATCTATGATAAGTCTAAATGTAAAAGGAACAGAAATTTTACTTCGGTGAACATAATGGTTGATATAGTTCTGAAACTTTGAAGTTCATTGAAACCACAAAGTTAATACCCCCACAATGTTGGCGAGTCTCTCTCTCTCTCTCTCTCTCTCTCTCTCTCTCTCTCTCTCTCTCTCTCTCTCTCTCTCTCTCTCTCTCTCTCTCTCTCTCTCTGTCATAAACATTTAAGACACCAAGTTCCTTCATTCTATTTACCAAAAAACACTAAATTTAATTTTTATATTAACTATTCGTTTTGCCCTTTTCAAACGAGTCACTTAGCTGTATAATCTTGACCTTAAAGGCCGCATTTTTCTGCAGTGCATAAACATTTGATACGGGGAAGGATGCGATGCAGTGGGTTGATAATTTAAGGACACTTGAAATACTTAACCGACTACTATTATTTTCCAGAGTAAGCAAGAGGCGTAGGACAGAAATTCATCCTTTATCCAAAGACAGGTAAGAGTTCAGACCACAGGTGCGATTTTCAGCTTCAGTCTGCTTCAGCTGCAAGTGAAATTGGGCTTCAGATATTCGTTCAGGCACTTGTGGAATGATAGGTCTTCTAAAAAGATACCGGTACCCTTATTCTGTAACCATAAGAAGCACTTGAATTTTCTTATATTCAGTAATTAAAACTAGCAGTTTGTTATTAAGACGAGTCAGAAAATATCAGGATTTCTATTATCGTGGGACTAAAGACATCGGTGCTTCATACTCTTAACGTCTGATGAATTTGAGATTTATTAAGAAATTAGTTTCTTTGAGATTTGTCACTATTTTAGTTTTAAGTACAGCTTTGCTAATGTTCATAGTGCTTCATTGTGGCTGAAGAACCTTCGTCCTTATTGCTGTTCTTTGCTAAAGTAAAATCTTTTTCTTGACATAAATCAGTCCTTTTACAATATTGAGAATAAATTATTTCGATGACATACCAAGGCCCTTCAGGAACTGTAAATCTGTCTCGGTAAACGAATAGCTAATATAGAGTCTTAAAATGTTTGAAGACTTTAATTTTACCAACTTGAGAATGTCCGGAAGTTCAATATTAACTAAAAAAAAGCTACCAAAATCCAACTCTGGGATCTCAACCACCCAATAAACCATTGCAGTTTTTGGAATACTGCTAACAGTTGATTATAAAAAGTTTTAAGTTCTGACAAGGTATAAGGATTGTGTACAGTTGTAGTTAACTATTACTTTACCTGTGAAATGGTCACGAATATCTCTTAATTTAATTTTGTATTTAATGAATTCTTGGGCTACACTGTACAAAGTTTACAGTAGAGTTTATCCAAGATTGGAAACAAAAGCATTACTATATTTTAAGACGGATTTCTTTGTAAGCCATATAAAGAAAAATTAGCACTTGGCAGGCTTCTAGGCAATATAGATTAGTTTGAAGGCCAACATTCCAGATAGTTTCTATAAAAAGTATACATATGACCTAGCTGGCTAGCAGTCGTTTAATTTCACTAAACCAATAACTGGTAATTACAGTTGTGTATTTTTTACAAACTTTTCTGATGCTTTTAATTTAAATATGTAGTATTGTACTTTGTGTAATTAAGAATTGTCACTTCGGGTTTCTCGATTTTGTTCTACCTTTAGAAAGAAACGACCAAACAGAAAATAGCGCCAGAATATTTCTGATTTAATTAGATTTAACTGTTAGCGCAGAATTTCCAAAAGCGAAATTATGAAAATGAGACCATTTTATTCCATTTTTATTCTGACCTTTTGGAGAAATTTCTAATTTGTCACTTTTCAGACTTCAACAAGTTGGAAGGGATAGTCATGAAAGTGTTACGGGGTAACATGTATGACAGAGGGACTTTACACGCTGCATACATTTCCTCTGAGCTGTTCTGTATTTTCTCATGCATCTTGAATTATAATGGTAAAACAAACTATGTACATCTTTTACTGTGCTACCTTGAATAACTTGTAACATAATCTAGGTACTTCCTTTCAAGTCCTATTGTTAGTCCGTGTTTTGAGGATAATCTAGGTGCTCTTTCACTTTTTATTTCAATAGTTAGTCATTCTGAGGCGTACCAATTGCGCTAAGTTTGGAGGCAAAGATGGGATTATTAATTCTCTCAACATCTCGTCCACTGAACATTGAAAATGTGACTTTTCTTACTGGCTCTGTAAAAAAGTTTGGGAGTTTCAAACTACAGGTTTTTAGCATTCGTAAGCTGACCGTTTAAGCCAGGGTAGTAATTAACTCTATGGACTTGATCTCTCAAGTTCCATAATATCTGGGTTATTCCCTTGTATTAAAGCGTGAATCCAGCCTTGCCACTTGATATTGGTGTCCCTTTTTTAAGAATTTCACCATTGGCATGAATGCTTGGAGTTAATTTTTGTTGACTCTCTCTCCATTTTTCAAGTTGATATGATTAAAGACAAGTAGTTTTAAGGGAAGTTTTCCACATCTTCCAAGTGTACTGCTGCAGCACTTTCCTGAAATGTCTGTCTCAGCAGTTGCTGCTTTAGATAGTACTACCCCAAGAGCTCTACGTTGTACTTTTAATCTTGATATTCTTTCCTGTTGGCTCAGTTCTTAAGCAGAACTAGTCCTATAGCCTAAAACCTCCAGACCATCGTGTACCTACCCCGTAGTGGAGTAGTGGCTAGGCATTACTAAAGGTTCTTTGCAGCGTCCCCTTCGGCCCCTAGCTGCGACCCCTTTCATTCCTTTTACTGTACCTCCATTCTTATCTTGCTATCCACCCTCTCCTAACAATTATTTCATAATGCAACTGGGAGGTTTTCCTCCTGTTACACCTTTCAAACCAACCTACTCCCAATTTACTTTCGAGCGCTGAATGACCTCATCGGTCCTCATCGGTCCCAGTGGTTGGCCTTTGGCTTAAACTCTGTATTCCATTCCATCGTGTGCCTTCTAGAGAATTCTTAGGTTACTAAAGGATCCTCTTGAATTTTGACTCAACCTTTATCACTTTATTGGTGGTTTGCAGCTAGTGATATGACGTATCGGTGACGACTGATTTCGAACACAGTGGCATCAACAAATGTCGCTGTACTGGCAAATTGGGGAGTACTGTCTCTTTTCTGATACTAGTTGGTACTGTATGGCCAAAGGTGCCTATGATTTTCCCATTTCTTAACTGAAATGTGTCGAGGACTGAAGCCTGCGGATGTAAACTTTTAAACTAGATTTTGTACTGTTTCGAGATGGCATTAGTGAGATGTCTTAGTTACCGTAAGTGCTTACAATACCCTCTCCACGGTTGCAAAGTTTGGTCAGGCTGAACTTCACACTGGTTTCAGGTGTCTTGGTTTTGCCTGAATTGAGTGAATTTATTTAATGTCATCGATGCTTATACTGATCTCAATTCTAACCTTTGCTTATACATTCGAACCAGAGGTGTGGGCTGTGGAAAATGAGGTCAAAGCTCAAGGTTTTGTCGTCATAGGTGGGAGTTTCCTTTGCATTTTCAGTTATTTCTGTCATGCTGGGTGCTGCACAGGTCAGCTCAGTTGATCCCAGCCCAAACCTTGTGCAGTCAAACCTGTGTTATGGAACAGTCTTAACATGTTCTGTCTCAAGTGTGAAAATTTCTTTGGTTCATAGATGGTGCTTAAATCGTAAAAAATCTTTACCATGTCAGTCTTCTTTGATTCCCATTACTTCAGATATGCTTTTTACTAAGCAAATTTTTTTACAAGCAGGTCCAAGTTTGAGTGATTACTGAGAATATTAATTTTTCAGATGAGAAAAGACGGACAAAGCCTCTTCAAGCCTCCTGATTACAAGAGTGAGTTGGTGTCGCTTTGTTTGTTGTTTAATAAACGGGCTGGTCGAAGACTTTGCTATCAGCAAAGTTTGCCAGCAGTCACTGTTACACTATCAGTGAATTCATACCAAACGTAAGTTTCAAATGATACTTTTGCTACCTCCTGTTGTGCAGATATGAAACACAACAGCAGTATATGCTAAATTACGTTTATGCCAAATTTTTTGGGAGATTGTTAGATTGTAGTTTTTCAGCTGGCAGTGCAGACATGGAATCCAGCAATAGTTTGCTAAACTGCTATGAAACCCCCCCCCCCAGCGATTTTATGCTGACAATAGTGTGCTAAGTTTGCTAAACTGCTCTACCCTTCCCCCTGATTTTATGTAGACAAACCTAATTTAACTAGTTTAAATGCACGAACATCATTATGAATAGTGCAGTATTTGACTAAAGCTTTCTTTGCAGTGCATTAATTCTGGTTTGTCATTTCAGGTCGAAAGATGTAGCAGTGATGATTTTCCATTGCGGACCTTATGCAACCCCTTGATTTATATTTGGAAGTGTTACTTATTCATGGTTGTTTCTGAAACTGCACAAGCTCTCTATGAATGAGTACGTATCATGCTGTGTTACCTGTACAGATAATGTTCTGTAACTTCGCCAAGATAGACTTCGTAACGTATCATGGCGTTACTTCTACAGAAACTTTACTAGCTAGAGATGGACTACTGCAGAATTTTTCTACCAGCTTACCGGTGTCTAGACAAAGTTAGCATGTCAGTCTACTGAAATTATGCTGCAGATTCATGGGCGTGTTATATTTGCATTAGCGCAACCTTTGTAGACTAAAATCTGAATGCACTCTCGGTTTTATCGGTTTTAAACCATAGTGTAAATAATGGAGAATTAAAAGAAATGTCAGTACCCAGTTTAAAGAATGAAGAAATTGTCAGTAACAAAGCAAATTTTATTTCATCCCACCATTATAAGTAACATGTACAATAGAGAAAGTTTTCTCCATTGAATTTCTGAAAAAAGCTGCTTTTTGTGTCAAAGCTTCATAGTCTTGCTCATAAAGTGTATAGCCTTTCTGCTAATATCCTCTCTAATTCAGCAGTTTTAATAAAACAGGTTTTTTCCAAAGCGCACTCTAAGACTACTGCCCCTCTCGTCAAATGGGGAAGAGAAAACACCTTCACACGAAAGTAATTATTCTCATGAGCTCTTCCATGGTTTGAACAAGCACCTCTCAGCCAAAAGGTCAAAGGTATCTTTGATGATAGATGGGAGACTGAGATGACAGGTCTCAGTTATCTCTATCGTCAAAGAATCATAGTGACTTTTCAGCAAGCAGTACTAGATCAAATCTTTACAGAAACGCCCACTTGAGAACAAGTATACTTTTGTGGAGGTGGTCTTTTCTTCCCCAACTGACGAGAGGGATAGCACCCTTAGAGTGCGCCTTGGAAAAATCCTGTTAAATTAACACACTGCTGTATTAGGCTAGGGGATCACAGGCTTACTGCCATCTTGAATTGCCTTGCATGGCACTCTAGTCTCAATGGTCGGCCCCTTTCTTCACCTGATGGTCTTGATGAACTCAGAACTCTCGTCTCCGATATACACGTAGTCACAAATTACAAGTAGTCATCTTCATCCACCTGGTTTGTAAACTCTGCATCTGAAATTTCTCCTGCTGTAGTGTGGCCGCTTCAAAATTTCTCCTGCCGTAGTGTGGTCCTCATCGGAAACGCAGTTCTTACGGGATCCTGCAAATTGCTTTTATCTCTTGAGGTCTCCATTTTGACAGGAACTTCTCGCCACTGTTCGGTTATCTGAAAAAAAAAATCCGATTAGTAACCCTGGGTAAAATTGGAGGCTATTAAATCCTGTAGATTGTTAAAACGAAGTTTTGTTTTCTGCACAGCTCAGAACAAAAGTTATGAAAGTACATGACATTTCAGCTCAAACAATTTGTTCAAAATAGAGATTATTTAAAAATTTAAATGGGAAGCTTAATTACACGATTCAATTAAAAATTACATGGGAAGCTTAGTTACATGATCAACTTTCATCTACGGACATTTGATTTTCGATTTATACAAAATTCATGAGGCACTGAAAACCTACTAAATACATTTCGAAATATACCTACACAGCCTACACAACGTTCAAGGCTGTATCAGATTCTTCATACAACTTCTGGTAAAATCTAACTAACTAGCAGGTAACTTAATTAAACAGGTGAAAGGCACAAGGCTAAGGGGATATCCTATAAAATAAAGTGGCTTAAGGCAAAACAAAGTAAGTATCCTACCAGCATAAGATTCATAAATGCCTCGTGCACCTTTAGAGCAATATTACAAAAATCCTAAACTGTAAAAAGGTTAAGTGGATAAACTTATATGGAGAGTCAAAATGCCTCTCAAGATATTAACATGCAGAATTTATTGGCCACTATCAACTCAGTCAGGGGTATTAACTACAATGCACTACATTAATATGTAGAATTTATTGGTCACTATCAATTCAGAGAGGGGTATTAACTATGATGCACTAATTTACAATTTGCTTAAAATTAAAGCATAATCTGTTAAAACTACTTTACCTTACATAATGGCATACCTATCCGAAATTTACAGAAACCTGTATAAACCTATAATTTATAGGAACCATTAAAAATTTACAACACTCAAAATCTACAACAGATATTCATAAGTAAAATTCTGAATCGAAAGACCAAAATTCACCGCCTCAAAGTCCCTATTCGAAATTTATAGCAGCCTGCCAAGTTCTATAGGGTTAAAAATATAAGGTTAGAACCAAAAGCTCAGTATTCACAAATACACTAATGAATCATTTTGGACCACAGGACGAGCCATCAAAGATATGACCAATAACCTTCTCGAGAACGTAACACAAGCAGAAAAAGATCTCCTGGTTCACAAGAACTGAGCTCTTAAAAGAAGAAGTAATAGTTCTGCTGCTATTCTGGGGATCTTTCCTAGACAGCGACCCCCAAGGGTTTTCGGGGGTCGTTATCTAGGACTAACCTTGGGAGTCACAATCTAGTTAAGATCCATTCTGGTTTAGAACTGCAAACGTCGAACGTAACCACATTTACTGATCCAGTTCCAAGCTCAACAATAAAGTTCATGAGCAGAGTTACTAAATTACACAAGATCTAAGCCTAGTTATCTTCTGATTTCTGAAGCTTTTCTCTAATACTCATTGAATCTATTTGCATGAGCATACTTGAAAATTTCTTAGGCCTCAAGCTTGGGTTTAGAGAAGAAAATGCCTGAACTTCTATGGACCACGAACAACTTTCACTGGTTAAAGCCACTTTAAGTACATCACCTGTTTAAAGCCACTATAAGTACATCACCTGGTTAAAGCCACTATAAGTACATCACCTGGTTAAAGCCACTGTAAGTACATCACCTGGTTAAAGCCACTGTAAGTACATCACCTGGTTAAAGCCACTGTAAGTACATCACCTGGTTAAAGCCACTGTAAGTACATCACCTGGTTAAAGCCACTGTAAGTACATCACCTGGTTAAAGCCACTAAGTACATCACCTGGTTAAAGCCACTGTAAGTACATCACCTGGTTAAAGCCACTGTAAGTATATCACCTGGTTAAAGCCACTATTTTAGATTAGTATTTACCTGTTTAAAGCTACTTTATTAGGTATATCACCTGTTTAAAGCCACTTTATTAAATATTACCTGGCTAAAGCCACTGTATTAAGTCTTTACCTGGTTAAATCCACTGTGTTAAATATTACCTACTAAAAGCCACTGTACTGAGCTTATTACCTACTAAAAGCCACTGTACTGAGCTTATTACCTACTAAAAGCCACTGTACTGAGCTTATTACCTACTAAAAGCCACTGTACTGAGCTTATTACCTACTAAAAGCCACTGTACTGAGCTTATTACCTACTAAAAGCCACTGTACTGAGCTTATTACCTACTAAAAGCCACTGTACTGAGCTTATTACCTACTAAAAGCCACTGTACTGAGCTTATTACCTACTAAAAGCCACTGTACTGAGCTTATTACCTACTAAAAGCCACTGTACGGAGCTTATTACCTACTAACAGCCACTGTACGGAGCTTATTACCTACTAACAGCCACTGTACAGAGCTTATTACCTACTAACAGCCACTGTACGGAGCTTATTACCTACTAACAGCCACTGTACGGAGCTTATTACCTACTAACAGCCACTGTACGGAGCTTATTACCTACTAACAGCCACTGTACGGAGCTTATTACCTACTAACAGCCACTGTACGGAGCTTATTACCTACTAACAGCCACTGTACGGAGCTTATTACCTACTAACAGCCACTGTACGGAGCTTATTACCTACTAACAGCCACTGTACGGAGCTTATTACCTACTAACAGCCACTGTACGGAGCTTATTACCTACTAACAGCCACTGTACGGAGCTTATTACCTACTAACAGCCACTGTACTGAGCTTATTACCTACTAACAGCCACTGTACGGAGCTTATTACCTACTAACAGCCACTGTAATGAGCTTATTACCTACTAACAGCCACTGTAATGAGCTTATTACCTACTAACAGCCACTGTACTGAGCTTATTACCTACTAATAGCCACTGTACTGAGCCTATTACCTACTAACAGCCACTGTATTGAGCCTATTACCTACTAACAGCCACTGTATTGAGCCTATTACCTACTAAAAGCCACTGTATTGAGCCTATTACCTACTAAAAGCCACTGTATTGAGCCTATTACCTACTAAAAGCCACTATTGAGCCTATTACCTACTAAAAGCCACTGTATTAAGCCTATTACCTACTAAAAGCCACTGTATTGAGCCTTTTTCCTACTAAAAGCCACTATTGAGCCTTTTTCCTACTAAAAGCCACTGTATTAAGCCTATTACCTACTAAAAGCCACTGTATTAAGCCTATTACCTACTAAAAGCCACTGTATTGAGCTTATTACCTATTAAAAGCCACTGTATTAAGCTTATTACCTATTAAAAGCCACTGTATTAAGCTTATTACCTATTAAAAGCCACTGTATTGAGCCTATTACCTACTAAAAGTCACTATTAAGCCTATTACCTACTAAAAGCCACTGTATTGAGCTTATTACCTATTAAAAGCCACTGTATTAAGCTTATTACCTATTAAAAGCCACTGTATTAAGCTTATTACCTATTAAAAGCCACTGTATTGAGCTTATTACCTATTAAAAGCCACTGTATTAAGCTTATTACCTACTAAAAGTCACTATATCAAGTCTTACCTGGTCAAAGCCACTGTATTAAGCTTATTACCTACTAAAAGCCAGTATATAAAGTCTTACCTGGTTAAAGCCACTGCATTAAGTCTTACCTGGTTAAAGCCACTGCATTAAGTCTTACCTGGTTAAAGCCACTATATGAAGTCATTACCTGGTTAAAGCCATTGCATTAAGTCTTACCAGGTTAAAGCCATTGTATTAAGCCTATTACCCAGTTAAAGCCACTGTATTAAGCCTATTGCCTGGTTAAAGCCTCTAAGTATATTACCTATTAAAGCCACTTTAAGCATATCACCTATTAAACACTTAGAAGTAAACTTGCCAAAACCACTTTATTCAACTGGTTAAATCCTCACATTGCTTTTAAAAACTGCCAGCCCTTTAATATTCATATATTTAGAATCACTTAAAAATTGATTAGTGCAACTTATCTAAGCCCAAAAACTTAAAACCAGAATTTTTTTTTCTTTTTTACCTCAAAAGAGGCTAAAGCAATTTCGGGTGGCTCTCCAGTCAAACTTCGCAGTCTAAACCTACTAAACACCTACGGATAAAATTACAACCTAGGAGCTTCAAGCGTCAAAGTGGTTACCGTGCTATATGTTAACTTGTTTTACCAAGAAATAATCGAAACCTGAAACACATATTTACAAATAATCCGAAAGTGTTCGTTCCCTACTCAATTGCTATGGTTGCCAAAGAAATATCTAGACAATACGGGTAATAACTACAACACGTATACACACTTTACAGCAGTTAATACGCTTCGGCTCTTACTAAAGTGTATTAAATAACTGGCTGGTCACAAGGTACAGGACTGATATTTGATTCACTACATAAATTCTTCAAACTTAACACTTATTAATTTGACACTGAAAAATTAACAGGTATCTGCTGCCAAAGTAAAGTTAACATGGGTTTCAGAATTAATCTAGCACCAACACTTCGCATACTTATAAGTGGCATAAAAAAAACAGCACACTACTAAAGTGAAACAAAAGCATTACACTATAAGCAGTAGTTCCGATTATACAGACCCAGGTTACGCTTAAGAAGCCTTGATATTTTCTGGGGGTGACAGTATATCTATTCAATAAATGCTCATGAATTCCAGCACCAGTTAATACAGTACTAGAGCGAAAGTGACTGTCAAAAACCAGAGCATAGAGACCAGTGCAATTAGACTAGCTTTCAGCAATACTCAGTAAATGACGTATAAACCCTAAAGTATGAAAAAGCATTTCATATACAAGTCAATGAAACATTTAGCTCCAGTAAAATACTGCCTTGGGACGGAAGCCTCAAAGAAGCGTAAATTTACTTAACGAACTTCATAATATTTGACTGTCAAGAACTTTAACAGTATAGGACCATATCACACCTAGAACAAACCCTCCAAGAGAACTGTAACTAAAACACGACACCTTGAAGTCCCGAATTCTTTAAGAAACGGATACAAACTCGGCACTAACAACTGAAAATACTGATATATTCAAGGAACCAAAAAGCAAGGAACTGGAGTATGAAAACTTAACAAGGTTTTAAAACCGCAGATAATACACCACAGAATTTACCAATGTTCTGGTAATAACACACACTTCCACGAGCCAAAAACTATGAAAACTTGCACTAGCTTCTATTATCACTAACCGTGAGGCTTAAACTTACCCAAATTTTAAACAGAAGACCGCAGATAATACACCACAGAATTTACCAATGATATGGTCATCACACAACAAACCTCCACGTCTAGGAGACAAAAGCTCTGAAAACTTAAACTAAATTCCGTTTTCACTAATCTAAAGGCCATCAAATTTGGTGAAGAGAAAACGCAAGGAAGAAAGAGCAAGGGAGTCATATATTAGCAATTTTGGAACGTTTGTTTTGGTGTCCTTGTGAGACACCTGGCGCCATCTGGATTTACTTTTTGTGCTCATTACAGCTCAAAGAAGGTTCTGGCCTTCATGATGCTGTTTTGCAATAGTTTCATAACTTTACGGACCACTTTCTTTTTCTTATTACACGCAGCATCTCACTTTCCTTTACAATTTATTGTAACCTCCTATGAAGTATATGCAGTTTTGCCATACTCATGACGTAGGTTTGATCAGTTTTTTTTTTTTTTGCAGAATGTTGCAACTTTCTATGAAGTATACAGTTTTGCCATGTTCATGGCACTTTTTTTGGTCAGTTTCTTTGGGCAGAATGTTGCCAGTTGTACAGTCCTTATTGTGAAAAGAATATGACTGAGTGTAGTTTTTTAAGACATTTATTTTCTGTTTTGTATGTATTCACTGAGTCCGTTTTAATACTTTGTAATTATTTGCATTTTTGGCTTATATTACTTTAACAGCAAAATATGTATCTACCAATTAAGTTTAAGGGAAAATGTACTCAACTCTGCTGATAAAAATTATGTTTGTGAATACCATTTTTCAAGTGATTTAGTCGAAAGTAAAGATGGCTTATAATTACTAATAATTTTCAGGTAACCCAATCCGGCTAAAAAATAAGCTTGTAAATAACAGCAGTTTTCTATATCACCACACCAATGAGTAAATAACACTAAAAGCACATTTAAGTAATGGGTTAAAAAATAAAGAGCAAAAGTTAAAACCACTCCATATAGACCATCATCTTGGGATTCGTAATATTTAAGTCTGCCATGACCCAACTACCCGTTTTCTTTTATATTCGCTTAACAATTTTCTTCGACGAAGCCGGAATGAAATGATTTCGTTTTAAGTTAAAACCTATGTTATTAAAACATTTGCGCCAACATTAGAATGTAGAGTGAATAAGAAAGGCAACACACTGAAAATAAGATTAAATAAGATTCTCAACTAAAAAAAAAAAAAAAATTACTGAAACAAGAAAGTGCACTCTGAGGACATCTGTCGACATTCCAATGAAATAAAAAATATGGAGCGCAGAAATTCCTAACGAGATGCTGTTGTTTTTATGCAAAACCAAAGCGATGAAAAAATTGAACTTCATAACAGATTGTGTATCCACTGTATTTAATTAAATTTTTCTAGCATCATTAGCATATCACTGAATATACGAGCCAGAATTAAGGCATTTCTTTTGAGTTTAGACATTCTATTTCTGGTAATACATTAAATGGTGGGTTCTATTGGTCGAAACGGAACTACGCCTACCAAAGTTGATACAGTTATAATATTTTATCAATACATCTAAAATAATGGAAAACAGCAGAACAAACAAGTAGGATATTGACATAAATAATTTAGGCTTCAATGCAGACTTCTTAAAGTCTACGATGGACCTAAAGAAATGCTTACAATCATAAGTCTTCTCTTACAGACTACGTTAATGTTGGTAGCGGTGACAGAGGAAAAAAAAAATCAAGATTTTGCGTTACAACTTTTTAAGATCATTTTGAGTTTTTTTGAACTAGAACAACAAACATACTTTTGCGCAGTACCTACGATATGCCAAAACCGAAAATTTCTGTAGGTAAAACTTGAATTTAGCCGTAATAAGAAATTTCACCCAACTCCTATAAGATACTACCGCCAAGAATCTAATGTTCTAACGAATTATGAAACGCAAAAACATCCAATCACGCTTAGCAAATTGTTGTGGACTCTGAGCAATTATAGTAAATTAATTTTCAAGATGGGCTGATTATTTTAGCCTTGTTTTAAAGGGGAATGGTTTTTTTCCTTAGTATTTAAAAAAAAACACTAGCTAGCAACTCGTCGATGTAAGGTGGCTGAAACATACTAGCACGCAACTCATCCAAACGGCTAGGTTTTAATAGAAAACTATATTTTTAAATTCAAATCAAAGCTTATTAAAAGAATAAAGTACAGAGCTAAACTAATATTACATAATGTTTTTAAATTTCACAATTAGTATAGATTCAGTGTCACATATTTTATGAAAAATCAAGATATCCTCTGAGAATTACAGTGAGTGAGATCTTGTAAAACATGGCGAGGCGGGTTCTATTAGGAACTACGAAGCCAGGATTACCAACATAACACGTCATACTGTTTTGAGTGCCTTTAAATATTATGTACATGTACTCTTAAAACAAGAAAATATAATAATATCAAGTACATGTCAGGTTTGTTAATATATAAATTATGTTTACATAGTTAACTACCATCCAATTTCTGAGGTAGATAATATATTACGGTTGGCAACTCTGGCTTGGGAATAACCGCCATGTTTAACTTTTAGTTACACTCAACTTTTGTCTCGTCTTGGTCGGGGGACCGAGTTCCAAGGTACACACCAGGCGTCCTGTAACCTTCAGGTGGCATAAGCCACCTTCAACTTTCAATTCATGTGAGATAGAATAGAATGTACAATTTAGGCCAAAGGCCTAGCACTGGGACCTATGAGGTCATTCAACGTTAAGAGGGAAATTGACATTAAGAAGGTCTGAAAGGTGTAATAGTCCAAGCGATAGGTGAAAAAATTGCTCAGATGGTGATACAAGCATGAAACTTGGCATAAATGTCCACCACACCACACTTAACATTTTCAGGGGTGGAGCCCTCGTGAACTGTATTTTGCCTAGCAACGGTTGCTAGGCAACATTTTATGCTTGACAGCCAGCAACCCCGGACGATAATATCCACTAATAGCACATGCAATATCATTTTATTAAAAACAATATCAAATATTTGAATGTCTACAACATAGGAGATTGTGTTTTTATTAATATGGAACCTCTCTGTACTCTGCAGGACATAGCATTGGTTGCTAGGGAACATTTTCTTAGCAACCGGTATTGACAAAGATAATATCAAGCGGTATGAGCCACTGACAAGCCTATACAAACCAATGTTGCTACATATATTTATATATACATGCCATATATTATCTTTTCTTTCTTTGCTTGTAATAGGTGACTTACAACCAGTAGCAGCTGCCCGAGTTTGCTGCACTTTTTTACATTGTGAAAGCTTATATTTCATTCACTGGTTGGAAGGTAGCGGTTGGGTAGAGGCTCTTCAGGAAGCAGAACTTGCTACTCCAGGCATTGTTGAACCTTTCCTGAGGGCATCTCATGTGACCCGTACCAGACATGCCCATCAAGTCACTGCATGTGCTTTGTATATCCTGCTGAAGAAGGCATATGATGTGTATGTCACAGACAGTGAGGATCCTGAGACCTTCAACAGTTGGTGCACCAAACGGAAATCAGAAAGCCCACAGTTTCAGTATTGGTACACAACACTCGAACTGGAGCTGCTTGTGTCGGCATTCGTACGTTCACTACGTGTGGGTGACTTTAGCTTGTACATAGATACACTGACCAAGTTGGTCCCTTGGTTCTTCAGTCTCAACCACACCCATTATGCCCGTTGGGTGCCAGTACATGTGAGAGATATGTGTAGTTTGGAAAACACTCATCCTGATGTTGCTCGAGAATTCCGACAGGGCAAGTTTGCGATGGCTAAATCCAGGCGAAAATTCTCTCTCATGAGCATTGACCAGGGCCATGAACAAAACAATGGCTTGATGAAGGAAGAAGGAGGGATCATTGGCTTGACACAGGATCCAGATGCCCTTTTACGCTGGGCAGTAGCAGGGCCAGAACTCATCCGCATCATTTCTGAATTTGAGTCTTCCATGGTTGGGAAAACAGAATGTGCTGGCCAGAGAAACCACCATGAGCAAACAGATGCCACACAAAAGCACTTCGCTAGAGAGGTGAACGCACTAGCAAGTGCAATTGATGGCATGGGCAGCCCTTTTGAGGAAGAAAGCCAGGATCTTCTGCGACTGCATTCAAAGGACATCATGGACCAGCAGTCAGTTGAGTGCCTCTATAGTATACAGCTGAAAGGCCAAGAGCAGTATAAAATGTTTGTAGACGAGCGCCTTAGGACAAACACCAAGCCAATAACAGCCACCATCACCAGGAACAAGGTAGAATTGTTTAATGAACAAACACAAAGGTTTAAGAAAGGTGATGCAAAGTCCAGTCTGTTGAGAAATGAATCCTCTCTGTTCGCAAGGCTGTATGTTGCATGCCAGACAAGAGATGGTGATTTAGACAATTTCTTCAGCCATGAAAACCATCCGTTTCCACCATCTCTCTCTTCCTATGGGCAATTACGACTGGGGAAAAAATCGGATCTCATGGGTTGCCTAGAACAGCATGCAGCATCTACATGTGGTACAAGGCCAGACACAGAAGTGACGATCATGGATGGTGCTGTTCTTGTCAACATTCTTAGACCTGGTGGATGCAGAACATTTGGTGACTATGCTGCAAACGTGTTTGTTCCGCATATCAAGAGGGAGCAAAACCAGACTCAACGTGTAGATATTGTCTGGGATCAGTATGTGGATAACAGTCTGAAGGCACAGACCAGAGAAACACGTGTAAGGGGCCCTAGTCAACGGAGACGTGTGCAGGTATCCAGCCCCATACCAAAGAACTGGCAGCAATTCCTTCGTGTTAACAACAACAAAATCGAGCTGTTCACACTACTAAATGAAGAACTGTTGACACGTACTTCGGCAGAGCAGCCTCTTATTCTTACTGATGGTGCTGATGTACTTTGTGTACCGATTCGAGACATCACTAACATTGCTCCATGTAATCATGAGGAAGCGGATTCCAGAATGATGGTCCATGTGGCTGATGCTTGTAAGCAGGGCTTCCGCAAGATTCTTGTTCAAACTGTTGATACTGATGTTGTTGTGTTAGCAGTAGCAACTGTGCAGCATGTAGGTGCTATTGAACTCTGGATTGCCTTCGGCTGTGGCAAGGAATTCCGCTACATTCCAGTTCATGAGATATCTGCTTCACTTGGGCCCCAAAAGTCATTAGCACTCCCTGTGTTCCATGCCTTCACTGGCTGTGATACAGTGTCACAGTTTGCCCAAGTCGGAAAGAAGACCGCCTGGAAGGTATGGGAAACACATGATGAATTCACTGGTGCCTTCTATGAGGTGCATGATGCACCAGAACAAATAACTGAAGAGACATACACTTCACTAGAGTACTTCACCATTCTTCTATATGACAGAACAGCGACATGTACTTCGGTCAATGAAGCCAGAAAGCTTCTGTTCACACGTAAAGGGCGTGAGATGTCAGTCCTTCCTCCTTCTAAAGCTGCTCTACAACAACATATTAGGAGGGCAGTATTGCAGGGTGGACACCATTGGGGGCATGCTACAATTCCCCATCGCCAGTTGCCTTCCCCTGCTGAATGGGGGTGGACCTGTCCAGAGCATTGGAGACCGCTGTGGACAAATCTACCTGAAGCAAGTGCATCGTGTCCAGAGCTAATCCAATGTAGATGTAGGAGCAGATGCACAGACTGCAATTGTGTAAGGGCACACCTTAAGTGTACAGTTTACTGCACATGCCACACAGATTGTGACAATGTATGAAATGTGTGAGTAGCTAGTTGATACTGTGTTTGTGTTGCCTAGTAACATACGTGTTTGAATATATATCTCCATTCTATTCTTCGTTTAATTCTGATCACTGTACGAATCACAGTAATTTCAAGCACATACTTATTGTTTAGCTATTATAGTGTAATAAATACTTCTAATAGTCTACATAGATTATCAAGCCAATAGACTGCTAGATAGATTAATCATATTCCCTTCCTGTATAATTTTAACCTGCTGCAAGTAGGAATGTCTTTTTGAATGTTGGATAAAGATGTAAGCGGACTGCTACTATGGTCGGTGAGTTGCCTAGCAACAAAATAAATGTTGTTGTTACTTACTGCTGATGCCTGTAACATTTTACTACTGATATAAATATTATAAATATGTCTAACAAAAGGTGTTGGTGGTTTATATAAAAATTTTCTTCCTGAATCGGCTTATGCTGCCCATTGGTAGGGTGGTTCGTGTTCCCTAGCAACCGTTGCTAAGAAACATGTGATATACAAGGGCTCCACCCCTGTAAATATTGAGTATGGACTGAAGTATCATTATGCCAAATTTCATGCTTGTATCACTAACTGAGCAATTCTAGCTCTATTTTGCACCAGTCGCCTGGACTATAACAGGAGGAAAACCTTGCAGTTGCAGTGTGAAACATTTGTTAGAGAGGGTGGAAAGTCGGATGAAAGAAAGAGATCTTGAAGGAAGGTACATTACAAGGGAGGAAAGAGGTTGCAGCTAGGGGCCGAAGGGACGCTGCAAAGACCCTAAATTAAGTATTGCCTACAGTGCACCACGTGAGGTGCATTGACGGCACTACCCCTCTACGGGGTTCAAATCATTGGAATTAAGTCACAAATAAAATAGGAATCTGATCAAACTGAGTTTTATACCACGTTGTGGTGAAGATGGAGTACGGAGTAAATATATTAGCCCAAAATACTGAACAGCTGTTAAAAGAGGTATGCAGTTTATATCTTGTATTTATAGCTGATTTTTTTTTCATTCCATGGAATAAAAGGCAGTTTATGTGAAATGATTTCATAATGGTTATTGAGGTAGACGTTTAAAAGCTTACGGCAAACTGAAGGAAACACGATAAAACCGCTCTCTGCACCGTCACATGAAACACACACATACAAAAACAGTTTCCTCAAAATCAATCAGAGAGAGAGAGAGAGAGAGAGAGAGAGATGAGACGAGAAAAAGGTTTTAAGAATTTTGAAAGACTTGGCAGAGAGAGAGAGAGAGAGAGAGAGATGAGACGAGAAAAAGGTTTTAAGAATTTTGAAAGACTTGGCAGAGAGAGAGAGAGAGAGAGAGAGGTTTCAAGGATTTTGAAAGGCTTGGCAGAGAGAGAGAGAGAGAGAGAGAGAGGACAAAAAGGTTTTAAGAATTTTGAATAACTTGGCAGAGAGAGAGAGAGAGAGATATGAGACTACAAAAAGGTTTTAAGAATTTTGAAAGACTTGGGGGGAGAGAGAGAGAGAGAGAGAGAGAGGGGACAAAAAGGTTTTAAGAATTTTGAAAGACTTGGGGAGAGAGAGAGAGAGAGAGAGAGAGGTTTTAAGAATTTTGAAAGACTTGGGGAGAGAGAGAGAGAGAGACGACAAAAAGGTTTTAAGAATTTTGAATAACTTGGCAGAGAGAGAGAGAGAGAGAGAGAGATGAGACTACAAAAAGGTTCTAAGAATTTTGAAAGACTTGGAGAGAGAGAGAGAGAGAGAGAGAGATGAGACGACAAAAAGGTTTAAAAATTTTGAAAAACTTGGCAGAGAGAGAGAGACGGTGACAAAAAGGTTTTAAGAATAGAGAGAGAGAGAGGAGGGGGACAAAAAGTTTTTAAGAATTTAGAGAGAGAGAGAGAGAGAGAGAGAGAGTTTAATTAAGAAATTCCATCAAGTCATAGGGCCACAAATGGCATAGACGCCTCAAGGCTTTCTTGAGGAATTTAACAACTATCTTATTGCCTCCGACGATGTATACCAGCCTTTGGCCCCTGTGGTATTTTTCAATTCTGACTCTTGAAAACACACACACACACGCACACACACACACACACACACACACAGCTACCGTCAATTAGAGCTTCGTCTATTCGCTATAAATGGGACTCTTCTCAAGCTTCTTTTCAAGTGGAAGTATGAGAGAGAGAGAGAGAGAGAGAGAGAGAGGGGATAGATTTATCCTAAAGTATAATGTGGTTATATCCTTTAGGATAGAACCACTTTATAACTTGCATTGTTATTTTCATAGAGGAAGAAACTGTTTCACATTTTGCGTTGAATGAAGTGATGTTTGAGTATACTTCCTCTCTCTCTCTCTCTCTCTCTCTCTCTCTCCCTCCGCAAAAATCAGGCGGAACGAGAATTTCTGTGATGTAGAGGAAACTAGAAAAAAAATTAGTTATACGTTTTACAAGTAATTTTCTTTGCCTGGACTCTTGAATCTTATACATTTCACATTATGCATGATCTTGTGAATTGCAGTTCAGCAAAGCAAAAAATTAAAAGCCAAGTGAACTGGTTCTATTTCGGGACACTTAATCAAAAGTTATCATTTATGAAAATTACAGATTTTTTTTTTTTTAATATTTCCCGTTAACCTTGCCAATCTCCTAACCAACCGGCCCCCCCCTAACCTCCAAACCTCCTACTCCTCCTCCGTTCTTCCGAAATGAAATTCAGGAGCAAGAGAAAATGAAATGGAATAAAAAAAAAAAACCAGGACAAAAAAAAAAATGAGATTGAAAGCATGTTGGAAAAATAGGATTAGGCAGGCTTGGCTCTATATCTCTCTTTTTCCCGAGAGTAATCTCGTCTGATATCTTACGTAAGTAAGGCTCAGCGCTCTCCAATCTATATATATTTTCCATTTTCGAAAGACCTTCCTTCCCGTAAGGTCTCATTTTCTTTAGAATTCACATCAAAGGGAAATTAAAATTCGTTTCGGCGTTCAGGGTGAATTTTTTTTTTTTTTAATCAGATGAGGTAAGTTTTTTTTTTTTTAACGGTCGCTTTTTTTTCACCGTATAAATAAATTAATCTATGATCTTTATCATTACGTCATATATATATATATATATATATATATATCAGAACAGTGGTATACCTAATAATGATAAAATATGAGATGTTAATTTACCATTCTTTTTGTTCCAGTATCCTACACATATATAAAGCACATGAAAAATGGTATCCCCAGGCGATACAAACCATTAGGTGCCAAAACACTCATTTTAAATTCTACTGAATTTCTTCGTCATCAAAAGAAAAAGAAAAAAATAAATCTGAAACTTTGAAGGAATATTACTCCCTCAATGTGTATATAAAATTTTCTTTTCCCCTGTGTACGTGTGTGTGTGTGTGTGTATACACTCGCATTACTTATAAAGCCAACAGGGAGAAAGAACACGTCAAAGCTTTATAACCTAAAAGGGAGGTAAGCCCGCTGACTTGACAGAACTAAGCGTATTGTCAATTCCTCCTCTACTTTATCACATCCTTCCACTCGCCTGAATATAAAGCCTGAAAAAAAACTCGGTAGACTTTATTTCATCCCTCTCTTCCCTTGAAGTACTCACCCGAATGTAAAGCCCGTAAAGGCCTCAATGGAAATGATAAAGAACTTCGGTTCGGTAACTTTATTCATCCTCCTCCTTCCCTCCTTTACTTTATAGCCCCCTTCCCTTCACCCCTTCTCGTCACTGACTTG
>JANJGK010006839.1:32500-34598 GCA_039081455.1 Macrobrachium rosenbergii
TCCCCCATTTATCAGAGGGATGAAGAAGTTGCGTGACGTCAGAAGGATGGGATCATAGGCTCCTCTCTTCTTACGCGCTGCTCTCACGAACGGGGGGACCTTTGCTGGCATAAGGCCAGTTTAATCGAATGTCATAACAATGACAACAAATACAGTGACAAAAAAAAGGGACATAAACAAGTAAAAAATGCACCCAAGTTTCTTCGGCGCAGTCGAGTTTTCTGTACATCGTATAATCAAGGGCACCGAAATTAGATCTATCTTTCGGTGGTCTCGGTATAATATTGCTGTATGAGCCGCGGCCCGTGAAACTTTAACTTCGGGCCGGTTGTGGCCAGAAGCATGATTATGGCTAACTTTAACCTTAAATAAAATAAAAACTACTGAGGCTAGAGGGCTGCAATTCGGTATGTCTGATGATTGGAGGATGCATGATCATCACATCAATTTGCAGCCCTCTAGCCTCAGCAGTTTTTAAGATCTGAGGGCGGGCAGAGAGAGAGAGAGAGAGAGAGAGAGAGAGAGAGAGATAAAATACTTTTGCAATGATTTGCAGTGTTGCCTTTGTCTCGAGGAGTCAAAAAAAAGGAACGAAATGTAATACAAAGATTACTAAATCATAACTCAGATTTGATAAAGGTTGAAAAAATCTTTTGAAGTTTGAGAGAGAGAGAGAGAGAGAGAGAGAGAGAGGATGCCTCACAAAACAACGATGGAAACAGACACAGAAGTGAGTTGAAAACGCTAAAAAAAAAAGAAAGAAAAAAGTGAAGCGAATTCTAAGCAATGAAAAAACGAGACAATGAAAACAAGATACAAATCCAGTAATCTCCTCATTAATCCTGTAATCCCCTGATCAAGAAGGCTGTCTGTAACTAGGAAATCAGCGGCCCTGGCCCTCTAGAGGCTCATTTCAATTAGGTTTTATGGCCTATCTCTCTCATTTTTTTTTTTAAATAAGACTAATCGCTCCTTCGGAAGGCATCTGTGAACAGAAATGGGAATGAAGTGACTCTTTTCTCGGATTAATCGTGAATCTCCTTCCTAGGATTAATCATGAATCTCCTTTCAAGGATTAATCACGAATCTCCTTCCTAGGATTAATCATGAGTCTCCTTCCTAGGATTAATCATTAATCTCTGTTCTCGGGTTAATCATGAAACCCCTTACACGGATTAATCATGAATCTCCTTCCTAGGATTAATCATGAATCTCCTTGGAATGATAATGAATATTTTCTCGGACTAATTATGAATCTCCTCTCCCGGATTAATCATGAATCCGTTTTCTAGATTAATCATGAGTCTTCTACCTCGGATTTATCATAAAACTCCCTTCTCGGATTAATCATGAAACTTTATCGGATTAATAGTGATTCTATTTTCTCGGAATAATCATGAATCTCCTTTCTCGGGTTAATCATCTTTTCACGGATTAATCATGAATCTCCCTTCGTGGATTAATTATCCTTTCTCATATCGATCACGAATCTCCTTTCTCGGATTAATCATCTTTTCACGGATTAACCAAAAATCTCCCTTTTCGGATTAATTATCATTTCTCACATTAATCAAGAATCTCCTTTCTCGGATTAATCATGAATCTCATTTCTCGAATTAATCGTCTTTTCTGGGAGTAATCATGAATCTCCCTTCTCGAATTAATCACCCTTTCTCAGATTAATCACGAATTTCATTTCTCGGATTAATCACGAATCTCACTTCTCGGATTAATCATGAATCTCCTTTCTCAGATTAATCATGAGTCCCCTTTCCCGGATTAATCGTGAATCTCCTTTCTCTGATTCATAATCAATCTATTTTCTCGGATTAATAATGAGCTATTTTCTCTGATTAACCATAAATCTCCTGTCTCGGGGATTCATCGCCAAGTAGAAAGTTTTCATTCCACTTTACGTTTTTGGATCTTAAATAATCATGGTTTTCTGTAAAAGAAAACTATTGTGGCGGCTTTGTCTGTCCGTCCGCACTTTATCTGTCCGCACTTTTTTCTGTCCGCACTTTTTCTGTCCGAATTTTTTTCTCTCCGCACTTTTCCTGTCCGCACTTTTTTCTGTCCGCACGTTTTCTGTCCACAC
>JANJGK010006840.1:0-30000 GCA_039081455.1 Macrobrachium rosenbergii
TTAAAGAATCATTGCTTGGAAATATTACGTACTCAAATGAAAACTTTCTATTTTTTGGATTCCTTACTTGAAAGCCATGTTTATACTAGAAATTTATAATGTGCCGTTCACTCGCAACTATTTCTTATGTAGTGTATATCTTAGAGCTCGTATTTTCTTCTTGGTACTTTGAATAGATATCGCTTTACTTTTAGATTAATGTTTGGTATTGTGATAAAAAAAATACACTCATTCAATGTATACCGAAGACGAAAAATGTAAAAAAAGGAGACCTTTAATGTTGACAGAGGTTGTCAATAACAATAGTAACTATAACTTTCTAGAATGATAATTTTACTACCGGTTTCTACTAGATTTCTACATAATGGGCCAAGAAGGGATATATCTTGTTTAATTATAAGTTCAGTATAACGGCTTGTTTAAATACAAATATTAATGATTAACACCATCATTCCCTGGAATCAAAATTCAAGATATCAAGTCTGTCAGACGTACGTTTCAACGTAGCATTGAAAATGAAGATACTAGAACACCTCTCTCTCTCTCTCTCTCTCTCTCTCTCTCTCTCTCTCTCTCTCTCTCTCTCTCTCGTGTGGTTTCCTGAAAAATTAGAACTATGAAGGAGCCACTATATTTTGGAGATATGTAGTACGTTGACAATTCTTCGAAATGGCTTCGTTATGGATTCTCCGGGAATAAATATAATTATTTTCCTGCTATGAGTAAATTTTAGGGTAGGCCATGTTAAATTTACTGATATTTTGCAAGGCAAAGGTCGTGCCGAAATCCGTTACATCGTTCTAGACAATTCTCTAACACTGCCATCCATCTCCACCCCATTATTTCTTCTAAATGCATGAAAAACTACAGCTTGAGGCCTGGAATCATCTAAAAAGGTATTTGTCCTGGAAATTAGCTCTTTATTAAGGGCGCAACTCTGCATCATAGTAAAATATTTTTGCTGATTGTTTCTGCTAAACTGCGATAGGATGAAATGTTTCAAATTAGGTTCCAACAATAATATATGTCCTAATTATCTGATATGCTCCGTTCATGGAGGAAGAGCCTGCACATGCGTAACGCAGACTTTATCTGTCAGGGTCATGTGAGCTCCTAATGTCACATCCGGCCAGTATGGTAATGTCAGTATGATAATGTAGTTTTTCTTCATTAATTATATATTTTCCAAATTTGCATTAATGACTGTGTACTTGGCTACATTCCCTCTCTCTAATTTTTTATTTTATGATAATGCTAAATAGATGTAGTCGATAAAATTTAAATAAAAAAAAAAAAAAACAGACTATAGGAGAAGCAGCATCTGCTTCTTAAATTAATTTTAAAATTCTTTAAATTCTCCTTCTTTCTTCCAGGGGAATGCGTCTCAAGATCTCACCAGAGGATGAAGATTTGTGGAAGCGAAAGCACAATAACTCACTAAATCAAACAGAATAGGAAACAGCTTTACTGCTTAAAGGTAAGGGAAGCTTGGAATGGAGGGGACCAGGTCGCTCGTGAAAGCTGCACGAAGATGACTCCTTTGCTTTTATCACGCGAGTCTAATAAATTCCACCGAATGTTATTAACTAGCCAAAACAAATAAGCTCTCTCTTGGATTAATTTCCCAGATGTAATACATTTGCGGAAGGGTTTAATGAATTTCGCCCTGGATGCCTTTCCAACAATTCTGGCTGGTCTTCTGTGTTAGGATTCTTGCTCTTTGTAGCAGAAGTTTCCACTTTTAATTTTCATACAGCTGTTTCTTTCTGGTAAATGGCTAGTAATTCGTAGGTAACTAGCTGGGGAATGGCTGCTATTTTAACTTTTTAGTTTTCTGTAAATGAAAACTATTTTGCCGGCTGTCTGTCCGTCCGCACTTTATTCTGTCCGCACTTTTTCTGTCCGTCCTCAGATCTTAAAAACTACAGAGGCTAAAGGGCTGCAACTTGATACGTTGATCATCCACCCTCCACTCACCAAACATACCAAATTGCAGCCCTCTAGCCTCAGTAGTTTTAATTTTATTTAAGGTTAAAGTTAGCCATAACCGTGCTTTTGGCAACTATATAGGACAGGCCAACACCGGGCCTTGGTTAAAGTTTCATGGACTGCGGCTCATACAACATTATACCGAGACCACCGAAAAATAGCTCTATTTTCGGTGGCCTTCATTATGCGCTGTAGCGGCTGTACAGAAAACTCGATTGCGCCGAAGAAACTTCGGCGCATTTTTTTACTTGTTTAATATTGCTACTGAAATTCATCATGATAATTTTCACCATCATCATCGCCTCCAACGCCGTGTGATGCCAAGGGCTCTGTGAACTTCTGCACCTCAATTGTTTATTGCACTTTCACTTCCACAAATCTCCTTCCTCTTGTGAGATCGTCAGAAATATTCCCGCAGAAGAAAGGAAAATTGAAAGAATTTTATAAATCAGTATAAAAACAAATGACACATATGTAGCCTACCACAAAAGAGAGAGAGAGAGAGAGAGAGAGAGAGAGAGAGAGAGAGAGAGAGAGAGAGAGAGAGAGAGAGAGAGAGAGAGATGCTCGTGGGGGCGGGTAGATAAAATTCAAACCATTAGGCATAGTCATTTGTTCCATCCTACTAACAATAAAAAGTCCATATCTATTTAAAAAAAAAAAACTATTTTCGTCATTACATTTATTCATTTTTGTAAATCCCTGTATCCCGTTTCCCTGTAATTAGAGACGAGTTATTTCAGAAATCGAGATGTCTGAGAAATCAGTGAAAAAAGAAAACCCACCTCGCAATAATCCCAAAATATTCATCACATATAAAGCCATAATTATCAACGAAATGAGTTGAAAAAATCTCCTTAATGATGCGTTCATGAATACAATTCCTGGGGCGCTATTCAGTTTAACTGCTGCCATTCATAATTGCCGGCGTCTTTTTTTTTCCGTCCCAAATATCTGCACACTTCAGCTGAAAACTCGAAGGATTCTTCTGTCTTGTTTTCCCTACTGTAAAAAGTTCTTTTTACAACACTGGTATAAGAAATTTTCTTTCAGAATCTCTTCCTTGACTTCGATGATTTGGATATAGCAAAGTTAAAAACATTTACTCCGGTCTTACTCTAGAAAAATGAGGTAGTAATTTATGCATATAAAAAATATGTAGCCTTTTTTGTATTCTTAGATTACTATCTCGCCTTCATTAAAATCAGTAATGAGCGCTGTTTCGTTTTCCCAAATATAATTACGACTACTTGTTACCGTAAGTTTATACATATTTATTTTTGTCACACAGAAGATTTTTGAAATGAAAACTTCACTGGCTTTATATTTCGTGAGGGATGCAGACAGAGAGACAGACAGACAGAGAAATAGCTTAGTACCTTTATATTTAATATTTAGACGAAACTTACATTTTGACATGAATGATATCATAAATTTTGACTCCAAGGAGTGACAGTGATAATCATTAATGTTTGTATATCGTAGAGGACAAAATTGAAATACCAGATGCTATCTGATATATACCTGTTGCGTACACTTCGCTCTGTCAGAGTTCTTTCTTAAGGTCGTGTGTTTAGAATCTTCTCTCACTGATGTCCTTATAAAAACGTGAGGACAATAACATCAGTTTCCAGCGCCTACATACACCTTTTAACACTACAGTTCCATCACACCAAAATACAGCCAGTTCTTCTAGCTTCTGGGAACTTTCCGTAAGAGACCGGGGATCTGTAACTTACCTAGGGGAATTTATCTAGAAACTCTTGCTATTTAGTCCATTATACGGTAAATAAAAGTAGGCTCAATCTTAACATTAGTAAATAAATATTAAAAAATTATGCTGAATTTTTTGCACATTTCCAATAAAGGTTTTCATATATTAATGCTGGAGGAGTTGGCGAACGGGAGTGCTTTAGGTCTTGATTAATCATCGCTTAATAAAATTATTAACATTGTCTTTATGGCCTGTCTGTTCATTGTTTATTTTCGTTTTCTTCGTCGATAAATTGACTATGGATCGAAGTTCTCCTGCGGAAATGCAATAATAACTATTTTGATTATAGGTGTACATTAAGTTATCTATGCCTTTCCTTAATATGCATATATATATATATATATATATATATATATATATATATATATATATATATATATATATATATATATATATATATATATATATATATATATATGCGTGTGTGTGTAACATGTATATAAACGTGTGCATATATATATGCATATATATATATATATATATATATATATATATATATATATATATATATATATATATATATATATATAAGTGTGTGTGTGTGTGTGTGTGTGTGTGTTTGTGTATGTGTGTGTATCCTGAGAAATCACGAGAACGTGTTTTGATAATAAAAGCAGCAACAATTTCAAATTTGTTTTTGCCTCGTCAGAAGCCTGGAGATGGATATTTTTTTTATTTTTGTAGACTTCATATGATTAAGTTGTCTACAGCAGTCAAGTATAAAACTAAGATTTTTTTAGTTGTTTTCGTTGAACTTATTTCATTAATATAGAAATTACTATGACAGAGGTATTAAAGGAATTATGCTTACTGTTAGTATAACCACTATCGGATATTAGTCCTGTGTAATTTTTTTTTATTCTCGGTACTTAGTTTAAAAATACAAAAAAATCGAGGTTCACATTTTACCTTGCAAACACGATGGTTATAAAACGTTGAAAAAATTAAGAATGAAACCATTCCCATAACACCATACAAGGAAAACAAAATACAACCATTTGTAATTCCGTAGTTAGACAACAGCTGTGTAGCTCTCTTCTCATTTAACGCAAAAAGTCGTATCTCTCGTAACGCTGAACATTTGCATACATTCCGGATCTGAATTTATCTGCGAGCTTAAGTAGTCTCGGAAGTTTTAAAAAATTTGCTTATATCTCCCGTCTCTTATCACCTTGACGAATGAGTTTGTAAGTAATGTAGGTAAATTAGGCCTTTCTTGGGGGAGGGGGTTAGGAGCTAGGAAGTGACGGGGGCGGGGACGAGGGGAGCCAAAATATTAAAATATAAGGAAAAACGGATAAACAGGGGAAGAGGGGAAAAACGCTCGGTGAAGAATTATGTTTATTACTGTAGGGGATAAAAAACAAATATTACATATGCAATAAGGACGGAACTTCTAATAATGAAACTGAGGCTATATGCAATTATTTATTCACGATGTTGCCCCACTTACGAATAAATACATTGAAACACAGGCGGCTACGCACACACTGGTAATTACAATTAGAGAGAGGGACATGGAACTTTGCCTTATTAGGGAGTGCTCCTAGATCGATCCCTGGGCGGGGAGAGGCGATTAATGTCTGTTCCTGAAGAGTCCATTGCTTCTACTGTAATTTAGCTTATTTAGTGAATTAGGTAGCTAGTAATCGCTGTGGTTGGCAGCAGCAAAGTGTAGGAACTCCCTCCCAAAATATTTGCTGAGAATCGGAAGGTTAACATCACCAAAGAGGAAGTTGTACAGGACTAATAATAAAAATTATAATAGTAATAATAATATAACTGTAACGGTTATTATTATTGTTGTTGTTATTATTATTACAGCTGCTATTATTATTATTATTATTATTATTATTATTATTATTATTATTATTATTATTATTATTATTACATTTTGTTTTTCTGCTGCTCGTAGCAAAAATCTCTTTAAAACTTTCTTTTACTTTTCTATAGTTTGTAATGGTAAGCGGGACAGCCATTACCTTACGAAAACAAAAAATGATGATAAACAATGTTATTTAATTAGAAAACTGTCTGTCATAACTATTTATCATTTTTATGGAAACAATAATCTGTTCGCCTCATAGGCTAAACCATTATTTCAGAGGTGATGAGTGATGATGGCAAGGTTTTAATTAAAGCGCTGTTATTTTTAGAGTTCAATGGAACCCGTTCAGTATCCAAGCTAACACTGTTGTTTTTTTACAAACACCTTGTTATAATTACATATTTTTTCTGACTGGTAATTACAGTCGAACTTTAATCACAATGACGCCGTTATGGAAATTTAGTACACCATAAACAAAGCCGGTCCCCCAAGGAAAATAAGTTTATGGCCTCGAAACTTTTAGTGAAGATTAGTCATCATGAAGAATCATGTCAAATGTTTCCGTGTAAAGCAACCAAGGAATTCTCTGTGTTATTCTCGTAGTTTTTTCTAAGTTACATTTTAATCTCTTATTACTCTTTCTTTTTCTTCTGTATTCAATCTTTCCTCTTTTTCGTATAATCCTCGTACGACCAAAAATAATCAGAGACATAATTTTGCTTTATGCAATGCATGGTTTCCCTCAACCAGAATCCTAATGTAACTAAGTGAAGTTAATTTTTTTCCCCTACAGGTTTCATCAAACATGAGCTGATCATTTACCTGAAACGATATTCCCAGTATAACATAAGCGAAACATTAAACAAATTGTCACACATCCCGCATAATATCTTGAGATATATCTGAAAGAAACTGATTTTTAGATCAAGAAAACTCATATTCTTTTTTATATGTACTCAACTCCCATACAAAACTCCGTTTTTATAAACTTCTCCAGAGGTCGAAAATTAATACCACAAGACCACATAAGGAATTAGGATAGAGCCACGTAAATATCTTTTACCTCGAACCCACTACATACTTTGAAATTAATGATGCTCATTGTACCTACATATACTTTGTTCTCTCAAGTATCTTTGTTATTATATCTGTGCAGAGTACCACCATTTGCAAAGCCTTTATCTGTCAGAATGAAAATGTTTTAGTATTCTCCAGAGAGTGATCTGTAGCACGTCGCTGTAATTTCTCTCTAGGGAAGGTTAATGTCGTTTTCTGTAGAATTAAGATCGTTTTAACCCTACTTTACTTCTATTTGATTATTAGAAATGGCCAGCAACATGATTCTCTAATATGTTCAAGTCAGGCCTTAATATGTTTTATGTTTATATATATATATACAGTATATATATATATATATATATATATATATATATATATATATATATATATATATATATATATATATGTGTGTGTGTGTGTGTGTGTGTGTGTGTGTATGTATAAATATATATATATATATATATATATATATATATATATATATATATATATATATATATATATATATATATATATATATATATGTATATATATATATATACATATATATATATATATATATATATATATATATATATACGAGTATATATAGATATATGTATATACTTTTCGTTACAGTATAATTTTCTTAATTCCTTCTTTAATGTCGAATTGTATTTCCACTTTCAGGTTCATTTAATTTCCGTTTTCTCTCTCCATTTATTGAAAGAGAAAAATCAATCTTATTATGAATATAGATTATGTTTTAAAAATCTTTCTGGAATGTCTTATTCAAAGGAATTCTCACAAACACGATATTTTGAAGCCGGAAGTCTCTCTCTCTCTCTCTCTCTCTCTCTCTCTCTCTCTCTCTCTCTCTCTCTCTCTCTCTCTCTCTCTCTCTCTCTCTCTCATAGTCTCTGGCCAAGAGATACCAGTTGAAAATCATAGGAAAAAGAGTTAGTTGTTCCTGTGAGAGAGACGTTCTCGAAGCACAAAGACCGACCAGTTCAAAGACGGGGTGACCAAACAAGGGAATTGGAAGAAGGACCTGTTTTTGCAAGGGGGCGATCCTAATGCTTCTTCTCTTCGATTTGGATCCAACACTGAAATGAGACTATGCTTTTAAGCAACGGTTCGTCGCTAGTATTCGCTTGCACTAAATCTCTGGCCCATTTCCCCTCTCCGCCTAACGCCCCCCCCCCCTCCCTCCTTCTCTTATAACGTTAATTATTAGCTCTCTGCGTTTAACTCGAGGTTGGAATTGGGCTTTTCTTTTATATGGCCGTTCGGTTCAGAGGCCTTTTTTACCCTACAGGATATACTGTAAATGTTCTCGAGCAAATGGTTTGCAGTTCAGTTACGTCTTTACCATTAGCCAAGCGCCGGGATAGCTATAACGTATATAGATTTTACTATTGTTATGTAAATTCAGTCGATTTACAGATAAAATTAATTCCCCAGAAAATCTTCCTCTTTTCGGTGCGGGTTATTTTCATTGTGTATCTGCCCAAATTTAATGAACAATTGAGGATGGTTCTGTTATTCGAACAAAAGGAAGTAGCTAGTTCAAGTTAAAATATATTATGAATATGTCTTAAGTCAAGTAAATCAATGTACGATCGTTTATAATCTGTTTATAATTTACTTGTATCTTCTATACTTAAAAACAATAATATTTGTATTATAAAAAATTATAGCAATAATAGCACGAACGATAATTTAATCATTTTATTTCTCTTGATGTCCATTCTTGAATAAGCATTTTCTTAACTACAGGGAACTTTAAGGAAGGATATTCGTAGAAGGTAGTTATTCCTAATCGTCCAATAGTAGGTACATAGTTCTCTTGAGCAGTGTATCTATAGCGTGTAACACCCTTTGCGACGCGCGATGATTTTTTTTTTTTTTTTTGTAGCATAGTCTCGGCGATATTCAACATTCCTTTGCGCATTTTACTCGTCTTTCACACTCTATGGACATTGTGCAAAACTGCAACTTTCTTAAACAATGGCTTCTTTTAATTTTGGTTCCATACCTATCAGTAAATCCTTCGGGCATATCCTGTGGGAGTCTAGAAATGATTCAGAGTCTGGCTAATAATCTAGAGGAGTAATAATAGATCAAATGTCTCTATAAAGGCTGTTTCTTTGCATTAGAGAGACAGACAGACAGACAGACAGACAGACAGACAGACAATTAGCAATTCATTCCTTTTCGCACATATTCAATAATCCCACGGTTTGTCTTGTAATCCTCCGCAATAAAACTTTGCACCACATAGTAAAAATGGCCGCACCACCAAGTGCTCATAAAATGCTTTACAGCCAGCCTTAGACTCTTGCTCGCCATTGAAGATGATTTCTAAACATTTTCAGGCGTTTTTCCATGGAAAGGAACCGCCTCTGAAATATGCAGACGCTTTCGAAAAAAAAAAGTTCCTTCCAGGAAAAGGAATCTCCATGTCCATAGAGGCTTTTTTGAGAAAGGGAAGCCCTTTAGAGTGAGCTAGATTATATTGTCGAATTTTGTTCTTATTGAGGAGATTTATATACTTTTAGATCTCAAAAACCCCAGTTTCTAAATAGACAGAAATATCTAAAAGACATTTGCAGTCTGAGCAACCTAATTTCCATACAAATTGCTCTTTTATTACCCTTATCTCTGCTTGGCTCATATTTAAAAAGTCTTAAAAAAAATGTTTATGTATTATAAAACTTTTTTTTGTTTACGCCATTTTTAGTTAAGAGGCAAATTAATATACTTTCTTACATATTACGTCATCGGGAAATAACACCCGCAGCTGAACCGACTAATAATGATTAAGCATTCAATAACATACACATTCCATGTACATTTTTATTACCGTCATATAAATACCTTTAACTTACTGACCTAGAGGTAATTATGAATCTCGTCTCCACATTACAAAAGCCTTCGATAACATAACAGTTAAAATAAATAACTTTAGCGAGGTCCTAGAACAAATTTTGGAAGAAACACGTTCAAGAAAATAAATAATCCAAAATCAGCAGGAGCTTAGAGCTGTCTGAACCAAAGATCAGAGACGTTATCCTCCCTGCTTATATATATATATATATATATATATATATATATATATATATATATATATATATATATATATATATATATATATATATATATATATATATATACAGACATGTACAAAGACACACGCACACACACAAGCATATACTTATATATAAATACACATATATATGTACAAAGACACACACACGCATATACTTATATATAAATACACATATGTATGTACAGAGACACACACACGCATATACTTATATATAAGTACACATATATATGTACAAAGGCACACGCACATGCACACACACATATATATATGTATATATACATATATATATATATATATATATATATATATATATATATATATATATATATATATATATGTATATATATATATATATATATATATATATATATATATATATATATATATATATATATATATATAAAGATAGACAGATGGATAGATGTCGAGATATATTCACCTTACAAAAGGTTCTGGAAAATAGCGAGTAATGATAAAGCTGAATATACTGTATTGTTCGGTAAATAAACATCAGGGAAAGAGAAGCCTGCCATGAGATTTCCACTGTCCGAATATCTGTGGACAGAGGCAAAGGTCAAAGCAGGATGGAATATCCAAGCACCCTGAAGCAATGCTCATAAATATGATGACGAATATGTGAGTCTGTAAAATGTGATGGAAAAAGATTCTGTGAACAGAAAATTGTGCTTTCATGAATTTGTGGACACCTTTGTCCATATTTACAGATGTAGAGACCTGTAATTTTAGTGACAAGAAAAATGAATGCTCCAACCCGTTACGTGATAACGTTTTTAGCATCACAAAGGGCGAAGGGAGCAGGGCCGTCAGTGCACCTCAAACGGCGCATTATAGGCATAACTTAAGGGTTTTGCAGCGTCCCTTCGGCTCCTAGTTTCAACTCCCGTTCATTCCTCTTACTGTACCTGCGCTCATATTCTCTTTCTTCCATCCTTCTTTCCACCTTCTCCTAACAATTGTTTCAAAGTGTTACTGCGAGATTTTCTTCCTGTTGCACCTTTAATACTTATTTACCTTCAGTTTCCCCTTCATCGCTGAATGACCTCATAGATGTCAGCACTTGGCTGGTGGCCTCAATTTCATATTCCATTCCATTCGCAGCATCACAGATGAAATTGTAATAAGAAAACTGTGATTATTTCCACAGCACCGTGTACCTTCCGGTTTACATGCCTCCTTGATTTATCATGCACTTTCGACTTATTTCATTTTCCTTTTCCATTTTCCCGAACCTTGTTAATTTGCCATTAGCCTTCCCTGTATTGACAACGAACAAGATCTGCCCTCGGACGTGTTTTCGTTTTTTTTTTATTTCCTTTACATATTTTAACATCCGGCTTATCGCAGGTTCTGTGTCTGCCGTACCTGGGCAAATATACATATATTTATTATCATAATTAAGCTTAGATATGGAAGAAACTGAATCATAAATGGCAGTTGCAAACTATTTGTAAAACTTCTGCAAGCAAAATTAACGGGATATCATTAAGATTCAGAGAAGATGGTCAATAATTAAGACATGAAGAGTTAACTAAAAACAGCAATAAGGATATAAAAAATCGTTAAAACAGTAAGAAGGATAAAAAAAGGAGGATTTGAAAAATCGGAAGAATTATAGTGTTTTCTTGACACAAGAAGACGGCCAAGTGCCATTTTCAGTTATTAGGAAAAATTATCGGAAAGTTCAGGGTGATTTTTCATATTAAATATTCAGGAACAAACATAAATCTTAAATAGATAAATGCCTATTTAGTCTCTGTTATCGTTAGAGTCATAAGGTTTCCAAGCAGAGAATACAGGAGTGCATATAGTAACATAAACTGCAGGAAGATTTGTTAAGTAGTCTATAACAAAAACTGCGATCTTTTTTTATCAATTCCCTTTTAGGAAAAGGGAGAAGACTGTGGGATATGGTGGCAAACTGTTGCTTCACTGAGGAGACGCTGAAACTAAGGCCCAGGACATAATCAAAAAAATTTTTGAACCAATTTCACATTAACTCAGGATGCAGGAGACAATTTATCCAAGAGGTCGAATGGTCAACTTCAGCGTAGAAGACGGCTTCTTATAGAAAATATATATGGCTTTTGACGGTGATTGTTACCATGAAATGGGACTCTATTGAGAATCTCAAACTTCATAAAACTTTTGAAACAAGAAAGAAATAATCTGACGATGTTATTAAGCAATTTATACTGATTTTTAAAACATATATCCACCGATAATAGGAAACATTAAATGCTCATAAAAATCGATGGAAAATTCTGTCGCACATAATTAAGTCTGTAGCATGTCAAAGTTAGGAACAAAATTTCAACTGAAAATGGAGCTGTTTTTACATACCCATTCTTGTTATTATTAATATAATCAGGAGTCACTTTTATTTCCACACCTGTGCTTCTCCATACTTGGCAGTGGTTCATACAACTTCCCAAATTTATGATATTTATGATATATATATATATATATATATATATATATATATATATATATATATATATATATATATATATATATATATATATATATATATATATCGATTTTTATGAGCATTTAATGTTTCCTATTATCTGTGGATATTTGTTTTAAAAATCAGTATAAATTGCTTAATAACATCGTCAGATTATTTCTTTCTTGTTTCAAAAGTTTTATGAAGTTTGAGATTCTCAATAGAGTCCCATTTCATGGTAAATAATCACCGTCAAAAGCCATATATATTTTCTATAAGAAGCCGTCTTCTACGCTGAAGTTGACCATTCAAAATTCGTTTCCAGAACATAAAAAATCATAGTTATTTTACTATTCCACTCATCAAAAAACGGCTGTTGCCTCTTCTGCGCAAAAAAAAAAAAACTTACATGTTAAGGGGTTACATCATCGGAAAAAATTTTTTTTTCTGCTTATAACTTTCATCTTGTTAAATGAAGGATGACATATGACTCATATTTTAAGTTACATAACTTGAGCAATCGTCACGACGAGAAGAAGAATAAATACTTTTCCATTAGTCCTTATTGGTCTAACAGTAGGAAGGTTTAAAACTTGCAGAGCGCACTTAATTCGATTTGTTCTATAAACATGTGATATTTCAGATCCATTTAAAAGCGTTTTCCTAAATATGCCGATGTTATAACCTTTCTAAAATAACTACTAAAATTCATGGCCATATTGGCAGTGAATTATTTACAGTAAAGTAATGATTCTCAGCTTTCCATATGATTTCACATCGTGTATTAATATACTTTACGGAAAAATACTAAACTTGCAAAGAAAATATAAGTAAATCCACCTGTATCTTTAAAAAACTGAGTAAGCTCTTCTCACTCTATGTAACACTTCTTCAGGGGTAGTAATGCATTACTTGCAACAGGCAATGTAATTTACTGATCTGTAAAGCTTAAACAGTAAGATGAGACATGAATATAAATTCTGAACGACTAATAAAATAGGTGTATTATCTAGACATACCAGCATTACAATGTAGAATTCAATCTCCTTTCAGTGGGATATATATGGAGAGTTTGCCAAATAATTGCGTCAAACGTTTGTATCCTACTGATGTTCCTAATGCACAAGTATACTCTATACTTTCATAGACTATCCTGCACCCACTTTGTAGGCTATTCTGTGTCTACATTATCAATGCTGCATCACCCCTATACATTTTAAAACGGGAACACTAACTGTCTGGCCTTTTTATTTTAAAATGAAGATATGGACTGGCAAATGCATCCACTATTTGAATTTAAAAAGTGGAAATGCCATCTGTTTACGGAAATATTTCTTTCACTTTATACTGCATGAGTCTTCACGATTTTCCCTGTAGCTCTCTTTTAGTTGAAACTACCGTCAAAACACACATTACACATACATACATACATACATACATACATACATATATATATGCATGTACACACATATATACATATGATATATATATTATATATATATATATATATATATATATATATATATATATATATATATATATATATATATATATACATATATATATATACATACATACATACATACATACATACATACATACAGACATACATGAATATACACAAGTCCGAGTTTTATGTTTGTACCCTTTAAAACTTATATGTGAGGAGAGAGAGAGAGAGAGAGAGAGATAAGGGCACAATGTTCATGCGAAATTCATCCCTTCTTTCCTATAAAACCTCTGGTTTGCTTAGTTGTGTATTTCGTTAAAACTAAAATGACGTCGGTTTACAAATCTAAAAATCCTCTTCCAAAATTTTCCTCTTTTCATGTTTTGCCTAAAATTTAAAAAGTTATTCATTTTTTCATAATGCACGTTGAAAATTAGTTTGCGTTTTATGCTTCGTAAACGAAAGCATTTCAGCCCTTTTGTAACTTTTCTCATTTTCCATGGCCCGTTATCAATTATTTTAAGCCTGGTTATTTCGTCAGCAGTTTTCATTGTTATCGCCATGTTTTAATGTTCTCGATAGAAAAGTCAAATTGCACGGAGTTTATTCCACATTCGACTGCTCGTAATTGACATGTATTTTCCAGTACAAGGATTTTTTTTTTTTAGAAAACAATTTCAATATTCCAAAAATTGTTGCTCGCTTGTCGTGCTTAACCCTGGCTTTCATTCGATATTTGTTTATTAGTTGTGGTACTTTTATTGTGTTGCTCGTATAAAATCGATCATTTTTTCCATTATGTTTTAACGATGAAACCATTTTACTACGTTTAACGAAACAATGAATCTCAGGGGATATATATGTATAAAATACGTTATACGTTGAAAGTGGTTAATATTTTCCAAAATAAAGACGAAGGGAAAATGTATCAGTTTTTTCACTGATTTGGACGTTGAAGCATATGACCTCTTCTGAACTAGCTTCGGGTAATCTATATATCCAAAATATATGACTAAAAGGAAACCCTTTTATTTATTTGCCACGTATTTGGATAAAAATATACAAAACAAACTACATCACCATATTTTCTACTCTTTATTATTATTATTATTATTATTATTATTATTATTATTATTATTATTATTATATTATTATTATTATTATTATTATTATTATTATTATTATTAAGAAGACGAACCCTATTCCAATTTGTTCTTAAATCATTTAACGTAATTAGCTTTATAATCGTCCTGGTAATATTTTTAAAACATTATCTTGAAAGCTTCTAATAGAATGTAATGATGTAATTTGGGTTATCTATACATTTCTAATATTTCACAATCTTTCACTGTTTTCCTCCAAATTATATTACATAAATAAATTACTAAATTAAAAAGAAACCTGATTATCTCAAAGATTTTATTTTGCAACCATAACTGTGACACATTTTCCTCTCTCTCTCTCTCTCTCTCTCTCTCTCTCTCTCTCTCTCTCTCTCTCTCTCTCTTTCTCTCTCTCTCTCTCATAGTCACCGAAAATTTTCTACCTGAGTATTTTCTTGTTGATTGCCAGAAACTCGATACTTTTTACGCAGTGCAGTAGTAAAAGACGCCCAAACACTGGCCAGTTTTATATTTACGTGGCCATGTCTCACGAATAGGCATCGCCATTTTTGCCACCAGCTTCAGGTTCAAACTTTGCATCGCCATAAAACAGCATTTTTGCTGCTGCTACTGCTGTCTGATATTGCTGTATGCTGTTCTGCTGTCTGCCAATCGCGTTCACTCAAGCTGACCATACGTAATGGCCATTAGCTTTACAGCCATCTGCAGAACTCGTTGTTATCAGCCAGATTTATTTTGTTCAGATCTACAACTGACTTTTCCATTCACGCCGTTTTAGTTTCAGCTGTTCTTTTCCCCCTCCTGGTATATAAATGGTTTTATCTGAGTTGTCTGATGTTTACTTACTTCATCACCATCAACAAAATAAAGGGACTCACAATGACATTGGGATTTCTTTTTCTGAGTATATTCTGTCCATTTTTTCCATTACGCTTTTTCGCTAAATATCTACTATTTCCGAGTTAAACTTTTTTCCCTGCTTATTTTGTGAGTACTCTTGCTATTCAAATCAACGGGAAAAGCGATTATCTGGCTATGTTTAAATTGTTCCATCGATGCGTATATACAAATCCCCTATCCCATTACAAAACGTTATTTTTTTCGATAGGGTTTCATAAAGCCTAGTTAAACCATTTGAAAACTAACCAGTGATTTTAAGGAGACAATAATAGTATAATAGCCTCGACGAAGGCCATAACTTACGGTGAATGTTATAAAAAAAGGAACTCATGAATGTTATAGAAAAGGAACTCATGTAGTATACCAATATTCTTAAGATTTAAGAGGAAGCCTTTGCCCAAATAATAACAATGAAATACGCTGGGAGGTGTTTGCTGGATAATCTCGGGGCTATAGTCGCTTTAGTACTTCGTTTCAAGGGTTCTGTTTCACAGGTGTAAGGAAGGTTGCGTAAAGAATAATTGCATACTTGTAGTAAGCTTTGATAGCGTTATATGGCTATGTATCATTGAAAAGTTTCTTTTAGTAATTATCTCATTGTATGTTTATCGATGTTTTTCGTTAAAACAGTTCTTTACAGCTGCAGTACATGAACGTAGGCTACTCGTTCTGGTAAATTCCAAAACCTAACATACTAGATATCATTGCTAGTGCTTTCCTAATCTGAAAATTTTCAGTACTTGGTATACTATACATCACCAGTAGTCCTTTTATTCTTCAGAAAGTAAATCTGGATAACGATCAAATACCAAACTCTCTTGTCAGTTATAGGAAGTAACTAAAAAACGCGGAAGGATTTCGGGAACTCTTTTGGAAAGGCGGGTCCAACTTGCTTGTGTCTCGCGAAGAAAAATGACGGTCCTTGGCTCCGGAATATAGGAGAGGGGTGGAAAACATTTACAAATATTTTCGGCGGATCCTTTCGGAATACTTTTTTCCCTAACCTTGCTCAAAAGTGAACAGTGTCGTTACACTTTTTCAGACTGGGTGTTAGGCGAGAGATTTACTCAGACTTACAGACGGTATTAATCCCAAATCAACTATGTACAGTTTTCTTCGTGTAAACAAGTAAAGTAATCTAGACCTTAAATTAATTATTTCAAATGTATTTTATGATTTTTTTTTATCGTTGAAGTTCATTAAAGTATATTTTGACGGCTTCCGTGAAGAGAATAATCTCAGATTCATAATAATTCATGATAGCGTGTAATGAATATACAGCGTTCAAGAAAAATGTATAAATAAACAGTAAACTTAAATGTATATTAAAAAAAACAGCCAACTGCAGAATAACATTGACAACGCCGTGAACACTGAAATTTAATGGAAGTCTAAAAAACTTTCTAATATGGCTAATCTAATGAGCAAAAAGGATGCGTAATGCGAATTAGGAGCATTATGTTATCCAAATGAAAACCATAAATTACAGTTTTCACTAGTGGGCCCAGACTGCCAAATATAAGTGTCAAACACTTCTACCCCATCCACCATCAGTCGTTCTTCATTCTCACTACGTGATCCTACCACCTAAAATACTCGAATCAATCTTTTACTTATAATAATATTTCATTTTTTGTTTACGTAACCCTTATATCTTGTCATTGTGTATTGTTCAAGCCTTATTTAATGTGCCTCTACAATGCATAAAGATGATCTCAGCTTCTTCCGCAACTGTCTCACATTTGCCTTCACCATCAACTTCTCTTTCATGAGGAAAAGTTAGTTCGATACACATTTCAGAAATGTAATCATTTACCTTCACAGATACTTTACAGGAATTTTAATTGAGTACACGTCGTTTATGCCGAAAACCTAACGTGATCTGCTGAATCTCTTCACGAAACAAGTTAAGATTTTTATTTTTTTTTTTTTTTACTTTTAGCGTCTTTTATATAATTTATTTTGGCTCAGAAAGTATGGCGAACAACTTTCGCATTTCAATAGAAATCTCATTGGAATCACATTACCATTCTAGGATGTTTTCCCGCAACACTATTTTTGTGAGGAAATATCCAGCGTAAATGAAAACGCTTGACGTATTCACTTTCTGATAAACCTAAAGAATTAAACTGACTACATGACTTCACTCAATATGACCTGCCTCAAGGATTTCGAGCGTGTCCGAGGTGACTGCCTTTAGTTTAATCAAATGTCTCGAGAGGAACAAATTTCGATAAAACTTGGAGAAAATAATCATTCAGCTCTGAGTTAAATGTCTAACAATCATAAACTTTCCGAGGATATCGGTGAGAGTTGGACGATTTTTCATTGAGAAAAACATTTCGCTCATTTTATACATTAGGGATTTTCTCAGTCGAACTTCAAGATTAGCGTTTGTTTACGGAAAGGGACATATTTTATCATCTCTGTAATTAAAAAAGTAATAGTTTAAAAATTTAGACAGTGCGTTCTACAAATTTTGATTTCTAAGTATTTATGCTAATCAGTAGATGTTCAATGTTCTTGAAGGCCCCGTACATTGCACGGCGTTGGAGGCCTTCGAGGACATTTCTCTCCCTGACCGTAGATCGAAGCTGTGCACAGAGGAGACATTCTTTTGTTTCCTTTCCTTTCGTATTTACGAACGTTCAGTAAAAATCAGGGTCCAGAAACATTTTCAAATCGAGGGGTTCTCTTACAATAATTATATGTACACAAGTGTTTTATAAATATAAAAACATTAATAAATGAGAGTACATGTTACAATATCTTCTTAAAACTTTTTGTTTTAATATTCATGAGAAAATAATCATAAAGCTGAAGTGTAATTGTGAATACGCACGCAGATATAACCACATGAATCCATGAAATATTTACATTTGCACACTCAATTACGTTCAATAATGGACAGTAAAAATAATAAACGAGACTATTTTCAGACAACTCCACTTCACAGATCAAAATGATTCAGAGTGAACAAAAGTCAAGCATTTTATTTTGTTGTGGTAAATTTTATAAGAAGACTTGTGACCAGTATGGTCTGAAAGCTACAATCCGGTCCATAGAAGAGAAAGGCTTCTTATACTTATTGCCACCGAGGCAGTAAATCAGACTCAGTTTATTGCCTCAAAGTAAACTTATTGCTAGCATCAATTGTGTCTGACTTATGTAATCAGGGACCTACTCCTTGGAGATTTGAATGATCGGCTGGTGAAATATTAGAACAACGCTTCATTTAGTCAACAGCAGTCTAAAGAGAAATCATAGCGGGTACTTCGCAGTACTAAGTATGGCTTCGTACCTTCCCCGTCCCACCAAATTCTATTCTTGCTCTGTTTTGTTTTGATTTAATACCTTTGTCTACTCATCACAGTTCCATAAAACTGGAGGAACTCCATTGAAGAGGCAAAACAAATAAGCATTCTTGTCTATTTCTGATGCAAATTACTGTAGTCACCCATCCATGAATTTCTATATCCTTAATCTGTCTTGACTCCCATTTACTCAGGGTTCAGTAAATAGTGTTTTAGCATTTTTGTCGGTCACTTGATTAATGCATAATATTCTCTGCATATCTTGATCATTTCTGTTTTCTTTTATCAGCTGAAGTTACATTTTTCTCAGTTTCCCATTACAGTTATAAAAGAATAGCCATTACGGTGTTTATTGTAGTGGAAGTCCAAATTCAATTATTAATTTTGCCTCACATAAGTATAAGAAAAAAATCGAACCTACAAGGGTTAGAAAATTAAAAGTAAATACAAATATTTAGTGCAATTGTAAGTAGATGTAATGAAGTTATGCCCGTTTGGGTTGGATCAAAGTAAAGGACAGAATCTTCATTTAAAAATAAGCTTATTAGTAGTTATCAAAAGAGGGAATTAAGTAATTTATGTTGAAAAGTGATACCATGCACAAATATAGCTTTTATCTTCGTTACCCCTGACAGTTTTTCTTAAAAATTTTCGAGAAAGATTCAATTTAAGTATCTTTTACTCTGAGACAAAGGAAAGCACTTTATGTGTTGCTGAATGTACTATGAAAATGTATTCTTTAATGTGTCTAAGTTTGCTAACTGTTTTTTTTTTTTATAGGAATGAAATAAGTTATTCCGAGGTTAGTGCTATTAGTACCAGAGAATATGAACCATGAAAGGAAAGTGCAGTACGTTAGATTTAATAAATATATTCAAAAGTTAAACAAACAAAATTGATAATGCATATTTCTTGTAATTACGGAAAGTAACACCGTTCAGTTGTCGAAAACACAGTTAGAGGAGAATTAACAAACAACATGTAATTAACCTCTGTGCAAGTCGCATTGTTAATGAGTTCTGAAGCCTGTTGTTTCCATTAGTGTTCCCCTGACACTCGAGGGCAAAAGGTAGTCCTCAAATATTTCATGGAGAGTTTTAGAGAGAACCATTGCAAACCAAAGTGAAATATGTCCAGTCATAAATCTCTCATTTAATTGTCAGTTACAGCACTCACATATCAACACAAAAGTGGGATTTGATATTGATAGAGTGGAACGCGAGAGGGCTTTCACGGAGGAAGGTGCTTAATGGCCCAGTAGCTCTAGTAACTCTGCATGCTAGAAAAGATTCTCTAGCTGGACGAGTGGAATAAATGGCTGTTGTACATTAGTGTGGAATAGCTGCAGTGATCTAAGTTCAAGGCTACTTTTTAAGTGCATCAGTTATAAATTTCAAACTTACTTGATCAATTTTCAACTTATTACTTGAAAATTAATATAATGACCGCAGATTTTTCTTCCAAAAAGAAGGTTGCAGCTAAAGTTGCTTGTCATTAAAACTTCTGTACTAAAGCATGCAGTGGAGTCGAAAGAACTTTATGCAAAAAAAAAATATATAAAAGAGAAATAGTAAGTTTGGGAACAAACTGGCTGATGTTGCAGGCTTAGTGAACTACTGAAAGTTGTGAGACAAAAACCACTAAGTCGACTTCCTTTGCGTCATGGAAGAAATACTGGGAAGGTGGGAAGAAGGATAGATCACGTGTACCTTCAGCTTATTAAGTTTGCTAAGTTCCACCGAGAAAACCTGAAAGATTTATAATTGATGCTTTGCTCTGTCATCCGAAATACTTTGGAAGGAGTTATATTATCTATTAATTATCTGTTCGTTAAATTATTTTTTTCTTTCCTAACGACTGCTCTCTCTTTTTATATTTTTTCAAATGAACGTCATATTCTTTAGAAGCTTGAATTTCAAGTCATTGGGCCCTCTGGGCTTCCATATGAATACAGTTCATTTTCTAAATAATAATAATAATAATAATAATAATAATAATAATAATAATAATAATAATAATAATAATATTATTATTATTATTATTATTATTATTATTATTATTATTATTATTATTATTATTATTATTATTATTATTATTACAGAAAAATTCACAAAATTTATGCGATGACGTTATGTTTTTTTACTGAAATTAACTTTATCCCAAACATAATTGCGTGTTAGGAATTAATGACAGTAACACGATGCGAGACTGAATCCAAAAACACACTCCACACACACACACACACACACACACACACTAATAAGCAGAGAGAGAGAGAGAGAGAGAGAGAGAGAGAGAGAGAGAGAGAGAGAGAGAGAAAAGGAGGGGTTTCTAATTTCCACTTAACTGTACAAAGTAAGTTCTGCAGGCGAGAATCCATCTAAATCAACTAAGCGTTTTAGCTACGAGCACAGCGTTAGTTTGTCCTTAAAATTTAGGACATTCATCGAATATTTCTCTCGCATTTTGAGAGAAAGCCATTTCATTAATGAAAATGATATCTTCATGTTTGCCATCATGTGGTCCTTTCTCAGAGAAATATAACTGATTATCATGCAATGTCTTGTTATCGTTTATGGAAGATATTTAAGTAATAAAACATGGATCTGTCAGTGGTTCTTAGATGTTATTCAAAATCATTAGCGAACTTATAATCTTGCCCCTTATTCCAATTTATACTAGCTGGAGATAATCAATAAAAATCTCCACCGGATGTAGCTTCGTCAGCTATTATGCTCAGAACAATGTTCTTGACATTAAAATACAAAATATTTACCGTAAAGAAGAACAGCCATATATTTGTAATCACCTGTCTCCAATCAGAAACTTAAAAAAAAAGAAAAGGATTGGCTACTGATATAAGAAGTGACTTCTTAACCGTAACTACTCTACAACTGATGTTACCTTGATAAAAAAAAATGGTGTAAAACCCTGCTTCCTACATAGAATACTCAGCAGCAATGTTGCAGTCCGAAGCATTTTTCTGAATCATTCACTCTGTGACTCTTGTTCATTGTCATGCTTCCTGAATACGAGATCGCTCCAGTCTGTTGTTTCTCTTTTGTTCTGTGCTTTCAGCAGAGTGTGAAACACTGGTCCGCCTCTGTAGTGTTACCACCTGCATCCTTACACTAATCCAGTATTTGTTCTCTATAAGTGTTCAAGATAGTAGGAAGAGAGATGAGAAATACCAACCCCTTTTTACTGGAAATATTTCACATACAGTGGGAATAGAGATAAAAGAGAGGGACTAAGAAGGGTTCAAATAGAAAAACTGGATAATAAATGATGGACACATAAGTCCAGATGTTATTTCGGGATGATATTCTTATTTTTGTTGTTACACTACCTTCATTTATTTGGAATCTCTCTCTCTCTCTCTCTCTCTCTCTCTCTCTCTCTCTCTCTCTCTCTCTCTCTCTCTCTCTCTCTCTCTCTCTCTCTCTCTCTCTCCATTAACCTCTACTTTGCTCTTGACGTATGTTTTCAGCCACATTGTCTTTCAATGAGAAATTTTGCAGAGGGTTTTCGTCACGAATCTTTTTTGTCTTCCTGCAGAACAAGATAAAATTAGATCTCTATTGGAAGTCTAATGATTTCAATAGAAGCGTGTAGGATTTTCTCTTGTTCTGGAACCATTTGCAACATATAAATCAAACCTCTCTCCATAACTGATAGTTCAGGCAAATTGTTAAACAGCTGAAATTATTTTACCCCTTTTGGTATTTGACTAGATGGGAATATTTCATACAAGAAAGAGATTTTCAGAAAAAATATGTGATTCACTATACTTTGGATTGTCTACATACCAAAAGATAAATACAAAAGAAAATGAAGTTCATAATGATTCTGGGGCTTTGTCTTCATTTATTTACAAAAAAAAGAACCATTCTTTAGAAATACTTATTGACTTAACAATTAATTGGGGATTATATGGTGCCGTAGTCGTCTGGATCATTAAGCCATGATTTCTTTTCAACATTAATTATGTTTCCTTCGAATCCTAAAGTACATGGGAGTAATTGCTTCCTATTTTCTGTTTCCTTCCGAAGCAATTAAGGCCTTAACAAGATCCAACCCTCTCATTGGTTTAACAAATGAAAAAGAGAGCGTACTGAAAAATATAAGAGGAGAGAATTTTAGACTTGTCGAAACAATTCCGATAACTCTGAGTCCTATTCATTTCAAAGAAATAAAAAATGAATGAAACTCCACTGAAAATTCAAAGAAGTTTTCGCTATAATTTGTGAGGGATTTTTTATTTCCTTAAAAATTTTGGAAAACAAACCAATGAATACATGGAACTCTCCTAGCTCGGGTGCACTAGAACTCAAACTGATATGTAATTGGCAAAAATATTGAGAGGAATCAATTCAGTGCTTTTTGTAGCCTGATATGTAAATTTTTCCTTTGCTTGTGAATGTGAGAATACTGGATTGGGGGTGGGGAAGGAAGGGGGGCGGGTGTGGGAGAAGTTAGTTGAGATAACATACGAGGCGAGGGTTGTGATAATATATGTAATGTAGCTCCACAAGTTTCTTTGGTTGTAACTGTCGGTGCGCCATTTTCAGAATCATCGAAATTATTCCGTTCCAAAGTCAGAAAAATATTCATTACAATAAGAATGAGAATTTGAATAATTTTAGTGGAAATCTATACATTGTAAATAGTGCAACTCAGTAACAGTCTCTTTAAGGTAATGTTAATGTGATTTACCTACATCTTTCAAGTGAAAAACGGCAATTTTGAATCATATCCATTTTATAACCCAGTTATAAATACAAAATCTATCTGTCTAACAGTCTATCCCTCTATCTATCTAGAAACCACATTATATATATATATATATATATATATATATATATATATATATATATATATATATATATATATATATATATATATATATATACACACACATACACATATACATATATATATACATACATATATAAATACATATAAATACACACTCACACACGCACCTCCAGAGCTTTCAATACTTTTAACGGGGTCTGTCTTTTTATCAAAGGCTGCGAGAGTAGAGAAGTGATAAGCCTCTTACGGATGGGTTTACGGATTAAGGCATTTCAAAGTTCTAAACGGAAAACGATATTTTAAGTCTCAGAGGCTTTATTTCAAGGTAAAAATTATTGTCCCTCCCGTAGGCGAAATAATAATAATTACGTAATTAGTATTTGAGAAATATTAGCGGTTATAACAATTTAGATGTTCTTTAGCAGTATCATCGATCTGTTTAGAGACAGTACCCTTACTTTTTGAATTCCTTTTAATGTAAAGAACTATTTCACGTTCTTGAATTTCCATTAATAGCCGCAACTGGAAGGGGAGTTTCGCTCTGCGATGCCACAAAACGTTAAGTTTAAGGACCAGTTGTCAGGATCTATGTTACTTCTACCCTTGTATCTTGAAGGAAAACCTCAGTGGCGTAGAGTACTTGGGTAACTTTGCAAGTGGCCTTTGCTGTCTTTGTAGTCTACGAATACTCTTCCTAGCACAAAAAAGACACCATTTGATAACATGCAGGGCACTAAATTTCCACATATTATATTTCGTTTGGTGTACCTAAATCTTACCGTAGTTTTGCAGCAATGACGCTCCCATCTTAATACATATAAGAATATGATACACATTATTCGATTAACCACCTTGATCAATACAAGGCTAGCAATCTTATACTGAACTTGATTTTTTCTAGAAGTACTTCTTACAGAGATATTTTTGCCCTTGGATCTAGCTGACCTTACTTTCTTTTGGGCCCTAATGAATGATTCCATTCCAGATAATATAAGAGCTAACATTAGTAGTATGCTATTGAGAATGTTCCAGTTCTTAATACTGAATAAACTATAATTACATTCGAGCATTGATATGCTTGTGTTAATGATTTTTTTTTATTTCATAATAACGGTAATATGTCAGATGCTTATAGTATTAATATTGATATGATTTTCCGTGTCCTAAAGCGTATAAAAAGTTGTGATGGGAGTTAAATCACATAAAATTCATTCCACTAAACCAAATTAAGCCAAAGTACAAAGCTTTCTTTCTTTTGATTATCATTTTGCCCTGAATCCCCTTTAAATTATGCATAATCAAGCGTTTATAGACAAAATGCTCAGTTACAATGAATATAATGAAAATCATTATTTTAGTAGCAAGGAATTCAAACCAGAATTGGTGGTGCAATCAAACTGGTTTATGTGTTTGCACTCAAGCGGTTTTACGTCATCGTTAATTATCGTTTTTGGATGAGTCTGCAGCAGTAAACTTTATACTGGATTCTTGGAGGGGCTCTGGCATATACATACACACATACATACACAAACAAACACACACACATATATATGTATGTATGTATGTATGTATGTATTTACTTGTGAGCATTTTTGCGTATGATAACTTACATCAGTGTCTCCCGACAAGGAAGTATATACATAGTCTTGAAATTGTCCTCAGGTTGGGAGCCTTGAGATTAGAAAAGTTCTAGAAGCTGTTGTACGTAAGTCTGCCATGTTGCCTCTTTACTTCTTTTTTCCTTTTTTATCAATTAAGGTATTTCGCAACTGAGACCTATTATCTGTAATTGCCTTCTTGACAGTTAAGAAGCAGCTTCAGGACACATACTTGTTTTAGCCTTACCTCTTTCTAAGTAATATTGAATTTATACACAAAATCATTGAGACAGAAAAACTACACTTTCCATAACGGTAAAAGTAAAAATAAACTTCCTCTTTGCCTCTGCCATGAATAAGATAGATAGAACTTAGTTATTCATTTGCGTTTTAAATTCCTGAAGAATTTTCTGAATTGGTCGAATACAAATTAGGACAGCAAGTGCCCAGAGCATGGAGAATGATGCCAACAGCACTGATTTGTTACAAATAAATAAAATCAGAATTGCTCGTTTATTTTCTCTTCAGACTATTAAAGGTCTTCGGTAGAAAATGCACCCACAAATCTCAGGGAACAAGTTGTTTACCTAGTTTTAGTAGTAGTGTTTAGTTTTAGTTCTAGATTGCGTAAGTGAATGTAAAGCCCTATTCAGATTCAAGACATTACTGAAAATTAGCGATTGTCCTCGTTCGACAGTTCCCGTTTCCTGTTTATAAAATTTTTCCCAAATCCACGTGAAACTCAACAGTAAGAGAAAAAAATTTGCTGCGCCATTGTAACGATCTTGTCTTCCCTCAGTCACGGTCCTTCGAAATTCATCTTCGTGGTTAAATTCACTTTTTTTCCCCGTTTCCTATCACGGATGACTTCATGAGTGATGGATATATCCAATAATCATGGTAAAGTTTCCATCTGTAAATTGCAATTAAAGTTTTTAAGGCTTTCCATTATATTTATCAACAAGAACCAAAGCTACCTACCCCTTTTATGCTTCGTGCCAATTTTTATTTTAAAATAAGTTGCATCATTCTTATCTCTGAAAATCTGTGATCGGTATCTCATATTAAAAGTAAGATGCATCTGAGAGTATTATTAAACACGTTAAAATTCCGAAATAGATAAAAGTATTAATTAATATTTGGAGCAACAACAGAAATTTATGGTTATTACTTATTTCATTAATACAATAACTATTAAGACTCAGTGATGATGAAGAATCACGTAAGAAAATATAAAATTATGAACAAATAAAAAAAACTAATTATTTAATGCTGCAGAAAACAGTAGAAAACACAACAAAACAAACTACTATACCCGAAAATAACATATTATTCCAGCGTTCCCACAAATGGCATACTATCTAGGATCACAGGAGATCCTAAAAGGTCCTGAGGACTCGGTCCTATTCTTGAGATATTCAGAAAAGGGAGGGGAGAGGGAAAGAGGGAGGGAGAACACAGACCCTCATATGGTTTTCCAGATCGTAAGACTACAAAGCTGCTGGAATGCATGAGAGCTACGAACACTGGGACCACTTTTCCCGTTTTCTGCGCTCTCTTCAGAGGGAAGAGTGTTGGGTCTATAGGATATTCCGGTTCTACTGTGTAACATCGTTATCAGGTCTCCTTGTGGCTCCAACTCTCTCTCCCTCTCTCTCTCTCTCTCTCTCTCTCACGTAAAAGTGCTTCCGATTTTCCTCCTACTCTCTCTCTTTCACTCCCCCCCCCCCTCTCTCTCTCTCTCTCTCTCTCTCTCTCTCTCTATCATAAAAAAAGTATACCTTAGTTTTACCAGACCACTGAGCTGTTCTCCTAGGGCTGGCCCGAAGGATTAGACTTATTTTACGTGGCTAACAACCAATTGGTTATTTAGCAACGGGACCTACAGCTTATTGTGGAATCCGAACCACATTATAGCGAGAAATGAATTTCTATCACCAGAAATAAATTCCTCTAACTCTTCATCAGCCGGCCGCGGGAATTGAACTCCGGCCCATCGAGTGACAGTCCGAAGCTCAACCGACTCGGCCAACAAAGGGCTATAAACGCGCGCTCGAGAATACAGGGAACACACAAATGCTTGGAGGAAGTTCACATGAAAGTTAAGACTGACACAGAAATGAAACAAAAAATGTATATATATATAAATATATATATATATATATATATATATATATGTATATATATATATATATATATATATATATATATATATAAACACTTATATATGTGTGTGCGTATGTGTGTGTATGTGTGCGTGTATGTGTGTATGTATGTATGTGTGGGTATATATGCTGTGTTTTATACGTGTTAAATCATATAACATGAGCATCAATTTGGTTCGAGCCGTTGTTATCGAAGACTATCGCACTGTGCGAGTAAACCAATCTTGGTAACCCAGGATCTGACTACCAGATTATTGGAACATAAACATCTTGCGAAGATTTCCCTCTCCCGGCACTGAGCAACACAACTTTTTTTCTTTTTCTTCACTTTAAACATTTCCTTTACACGCAAGACTGTTAACAATTTTTTTTATTTTTTATTAAGTCAAACATTGTGTTTAGATTTGAATGTGTGCGTAAATATATGTACACTCACACACATATATGTGTCTGTGTGTGTGTGTGTGTGTGTGTGTGTGTGTAGAGAGAGAGAGAGAGAGAGAGAGAGAGAGAATCCATACCTGTATAGTGAAGAAAGTGGCATGCTAAAAAATTTTTTTATCACACGTATATGCCAATTTGTCATTCAGATTGGTTTTCAGCTGACATTTTCTATTGTTGTATTATTCCCTGGCTTTGACTTCTTTTACTAAGTGTCATAAATACTAATTTTGCTGTTCTGATTTTCGTATGTATTTATTCACGCCTTCTTATCAGCCTGAAAGAAATCCTGTGGTTGAGTTTATTTGCGCTACGTCTCTACTATGATATAAAGGGGATTTTATCAGGCTTTTGGGCAACTGAAGACCTGTAATGATTCAGCAGTACACACACAAAGTACTTAAGATGTCTCTCCTGATCTCTTCACTGCTTTCCAAGTCAATATTCACTTTCCCCCTCTGATAAAACTTTCTCCATTTTAGTTTTTTTTTTTTTTTTTTAGATTTATGAAAAGAAAATTATTGTGACGGCTTTGTCTGTCCGTCCGCACTTTTTTCTGTCCGCCCTCAAATCTTAAAAACTACTGCTGCTACAGGGCTGCAAATTGGTATGTTCATCACCCAGCCTCCAGTCATCAAACGTAGCAAATTGCAGCCCTCTAGCCTCAGTAGTTTTTGGCCGTGGTTAAAGTTTCGTGGCCGCGGTTCATACAGCATTATACCGAGACCACCGAAAGATAGATCTATTTTCGGTGGCCTTGACTATACGATGTACAGAAAACTCGATTGCGCCGAAGAAACTTCGCCGCATTTTTTACTTGTTTAATATGTCTCTGTTTCCTTACTGTCATATAATTGCGATTACCTTTGATACCTATAAAAGTCGACTTTTTCTTTTATAGAAATGAATGTTATAGTCTCTAGTTAAAGGTCTTGCTTTGGTCGTCTCTCTTCCACTTAATCAATTGTCATAAGACATAACTGTAGCAGAATCTCATTAAACACCCCGTACATGTTTTATCTACACTTTCAAGATTCTTCTCATAGTGAAACAGGTCCGCTGTTGCAAACTTCCTATAGTTCTATAAACAAACACTGGTTTATCATCTATATTCTCTTCTCATAGCATTCTAACTGGTTGTAATGCTTCTCATTTAACACAGCTTTTGAATAGGATCGTTTTTTCTATAAGTTGATTTTACTTTTCTTTCCAAAATTTTATCAGGTATTCTTTTCACTAATTGAAAATTCCTTCCGTGACAAAGTATTGTCCCTCTCTTTGTAAAGGACCGTGTTATTCATCGTGAACATTAAAGAAAAAAAAGTTTTACATTTTGCAAGCTCAGAGTCAGGGACATAATTATATATAAAAAAACTTTCGAGTAAAAAAATAAAAAAAAAATAAAATGGGAAACTTAAACGAGTCACTCGAACGACAGACAGGATCCGTCTTTTAAAACATTAAGCTCGACGGAATATACGAGTATTTTAAAACGTGTTTCTCAGGTTCTGAGAGAATTATATCAGACTGAAGGCTTAATTCGCTTGTTATCCCATTTCTTTTTAAGAGACCTTGGGATACCATCTTCTTCTGTTAATGATATAAGCAAATAAAACAATGCGCCGAAGTTTCTTTGGCGCAATCGAGTTTTCTGTACAGCGTATAATGCTGCATGAAACTCTCAGTCACGGCCCATGAAACTCTCAGCAGCGGCCCATGAAAATTTCAGCCACAGCCCGTTGATGGCCTGTGTTGTTGGCGCCTATAGCGGTGCCAGACACACTATCATGGCTAACTTTAACCTTAAATAAAATCAAAACGACTGAGGCTAGAGGGCTTAAATTTGGTACGTTTGATGATTGGAGGGTGGATGATCAACATACCTATTTGCAACCCTCTATACTCAGTAGTTTTTAAGATCTGAGGGCGGACAGAAAAGTGCGGACAAAAAAAGTGGGGACAGACAGACAAATGGCAATCGC
>JANJGK010006841.1:0-34594 GCA_039081455.1 Macrobrachium rosenbergii
AAATACATTATTTTAAATTTCTATTAAGCTATTTTTCATTTTACATTTCTTGTATTTTCAGACTGTGACAGAGTTAGATATAACCATGGCTAACGGCTTGGAGGAAATCAGATGGATTGACCGAGTCCGGGGTATAACCTTCAGAGAGGAAAGGGATGCTGGCACATCCTTCATTTCACATTCCAGGACAGCTAAATACATTAAAAATTATGAATCCTTTGTTAAAAGAAACTGGAACAAAAATCCATATGACTGTCATCGTGAAAAGAGTGAGAATTTTAGAAGGCCTGAAGTCCTTTCTTAGGAGTCAAAAGACATCATAGTTGAGGCAGTGGGTAGACCAAGAAAGTCTTTATGTAATTTGGTGCTTGAACTAGAAACAAAAGGGGAAAGAAGAGAAATTATAGTGCTGTATATCATGAGTTGAAAACATCTGGCATCAAGCCATTTCATGTTATCAGCAAGCCCAACATCACTCAGTAACAGAGAGAAGACTGTACATGGTTTAGTGGTTCATTTCTTAAAGATTGGGATGAAGCTGACTTTCTCCATGTTGCCACATTAGATGAATTCTTCATTTACACAGTCAGGAAGCCAAATCATAAAAATGACATTGTTTGGGCTGCAAAACTGGATGATATCAGCGATGACGTGTGCCATCGCCAAGTTGTGAAATTTCCTGAATGTTTGGCAATTTTTCTCTGTTTCACAGCCAAACAGTTAATGTGGATCGTCAAAGAAAAAGGACAGTCATGGAATGGCGAAAACTTCAGAGAAACTGTGCTTACTGGTGGAGTATTTCATTTCCTCAAAGATCCTGAAAATGTGTTATCTGTTTGAGAAGTCACATTTTTTGCATGATAAGGCACCATGTTTCAAGGCTCTTCAGACTCAGGAGCTGTTTTGAAACAGTGGTATCGATTTCTTCTCGTCAAGTGAATTTCCAGGTAGCTCCCCTGACCTTAATGTGTGTGAAAACATTGGTAGTGTGTTAAAGAATTATGTTGAAGCGCACATAGTGAACTATGATGGTATACCAAGCCTCTACGACCTGCGAAGAGAGGTGACCGAAGTGCTCAGGGAAATGGAGTTTGAGTCTCAGGTTTTTTGCGATTTGCTGAAATCATGCCCCTCAAGAATGCAGGCTGTGGTACAGGCAGATGGAGGCCACACAAAATATTAAATACTCAGAGAGAAACTTAAATAAATACCTGTTCTGAATTACTTTTGTTTTTGTCCATATCAATTTTAGTTTATGCCTTGGAGGGGGGGCTCTAATTTCGAAACACCCTGTGTGTGTGTGTATATATATATATATATATATATATATATATATATATATATATATATATATATATATATATATATATATATATATATATATATATATATATGTGTGTGTGTGTGTGTGTGTGTGTGTGTGTGTGTGTGTGTGTGTGTGTGTGTGTGTTTGTCCTTGCACCGTGAGATTTTTATATTAAAAAACATTAAGCAAAAAATGTCTTAAGTGAAATACAATTGAATAATATGTATATGTATATATATGTGTGTATGTATGTATGTACGTATGTATATATGTATATGTACATGTATATATATATATATATATATATATATATATATATATATATATATATATATATATATAATGCTGTATGAGCCGCTGCCCATGAAATTTTCTGCCACGGCCCAGTGGTGGCATGTCCCATAGCATTGCCAGACGCAGGCTCATGGCTAATTTTAATCATAAATAAAATAAAAACTACTGAGGTTAGAGGGCTGCAATCTGGCATGTTTGATGACGGGAGGGTGGATGATCAACATACCAATTTGCAGCCCTCTAGCCTCAGCATTTTTTAAGATCTGAGGGCAGACAGAAAAAGTGCGACAGGAAAAAAGGCGTACGGACGGACAAATAGCCACCTCAATTGTTTTCTTTTACAGAAAACTAAAAATGTAAGGAAAGGATGGAATTCTCGAGGAATATTACGAGAGATAGAGAAGGCGATCGATTAAACTTAGTTATCCACAAGAAAAATGGACCGGCATGGTAGGCTTGGGCTTGTAGTGTACATTAAAGGCAAGCTTGGTGCTTTCATGATAAGTGAGTAAATATTGAGGAAAAGCATTTTGGAATGAGAATCTTCTAGCTCTTATTCTGCTTTTGTTAGCCTCGTCTTGATCACGAAATGTTGCAAACATCACGTACCGTACGCCGGATGGACCACGATGAAACACTCAAATTTTGGAGAGATTGGGGCTCCTTGTAAATATGAATTTGCATACACGCGTCACGCTTTCCGTGCTTCAAGTTCAAGCATTTTACTTCCTTCATTATTTTCCTTTTTTTTTATTAACATTCATTGGTGGTCTACTGCTTACTATAAAAATCTGTGTCATTATATTGCTGAAGATATTACCTACGTAGACTGATTAGTAGCAGATTATTGTTTTTCCTTTTTGTATTTCTTGACCTGTTGTTTGTCAGCTTATAAAGATTTTACTTGTCATCTCATAGCCATTGCTTATAACAATGCTACCTTTATTACAGATTTTGCTGGTCTTGCCTTTGTTATTGCTCCAGTTGCTTATATGCTATTGCTGTTGTTCTTGTAATTATGGTTAACTTGCTCAACGATATAAATTCCACACGGCTGAATATAAAATTAGCAAAATCACCGTACATTTTGAACACCCGCGTTTCCAAACGAAAGTGTTCGCTCTCTCACAGGGGTAACGTTGCATGTGAAAAGATCAGAGAGAAGGACTTGGGTTTGAAAGACGCATTCTTGAATGAGGGAAAAACTCAAAAGGTATTTTATGATACGTAGAAGGAAGACCACGCTCGGATAACCATCTTGAATGGTTCCTTTGGACTTCGTGACCTGACTTTTGCCTACCTTGCTGACGAAAGGTGCTCTACAGGAGACATGCCTCGAATTTATTTGTGTGTGTGTCTTTAAATATAACCCAGTCTTCGTTTTTTCAGAGGTTTTGGATTTCTTTATATCATTATTAAAAAAATACTCTTAATCTAATAGAATTTTACGTGGATACTAATGTTTATCAGATGCTTGTCTTGTGTCCTGTCATCATTTTATTCCTCTATCTCTCTAAATCCTTTCGCTGAAATTTAAGAAAAGGTTGTTTATACTTTTGCGTAAGGTCCTGATCTGTTCTTCTTTAAGGTCATGGAGTCTTATGAAGAAAAAATATTTGATATTGCGTTCATATACATAACACTGTTCTCAGTTCTACCGTTTGTGTCTTCAGGTGATTCGTGTTATCTGTTTTCAGTTTTTTGCAATAAATTACTTAAGTTTTATTTAATATACTGTTCCCATTTTGACAGGTGAGCTTTCAAATTATTGTTTTTCTTTCGTTCTTTTTCAGAGAATGACATTGACAATAGCATCTTTCATTTGTCACTTGGAAACTGAATAATCCGTGTCATTTTTAGGTCATAGTTTTTAACAGCAATACTTTGGCAATTAAGTGCTGTAATATATAAGATAGCCGTTTCAAATGATCAAGTTGTTATTTTTAAAATTTAATATAGATGTCTCTAGCATGTGTTTCCTCTACCTGTCTTCGACACACCAAGGAGTGATGTTAATTTAGATTAAGCTACCATTACTCTGGCACGAGCTCTTGCTCCTAGGGCAGCCCGTCAATACAAATGAAAGATATATGCATTTCACTTTTCTTATGGCCACGACCTTTCACGGTAGTCTTAGTCACAGTGGAGATAACGGAAATGACATCAGAACAATGTCTCTCATGATTGGTCGGCCTGTCTCCTCTCTAAACTCTTCCTGTGGATATAGAATTATTAGGTAAACATGGCTGAGTGGTGGGCTAGTTCATCAGCATGGTTCATCTGCATGCGTTAGCGAAAGTGGGCAATCTGGATCTATGGTCGTCGGCATAGAGTGTTCATATTGCAGGGAAACTACTCCTATTGTATAATGATGGAAGTGAGAGTATATCTCCTTTTGTATTCATTGATAGATGGAGTTTCTGGTCATATAGAGCTTCCATCAGAAATAGACGGCGGCAGTCGGAGGCGACAATTGGGGTCTCTTTCGACTGATGCAGTGTAGGATGGCCATTCTGCTATGATTATAGATTTCACCTTTCTGAACGTGACAAGTTAGTCATGATACAGGCATAAGAATAAGGATATCTTCCCGCCTATCATTTATACCAAATAGATGCCTCTTCAAAGTATCGAAGAAGATGCTGGAATATTCTTAAGAAGGAAGTCAGCCGTGCAACGGTTCTTACAATAGATAACACTGGCAATTATTTTATCAGTAAAAGCGGCATAAATGTTCTCCATGATTTTCTGAAGGGCTCTTTCAATTCTACGGTGCTGGTGGTGCATTAAACCCTTGGAAAGTAGATTTAACTGCTATTTTCGCTCAGTAGGTCTTCTTCATTATCAGGTGATGAACTGATGTTTACGAGTGTCTAAACTGGGCAAATGGCGAGTGCCTTCCTGGGCATTTACTCTGCCCATTTGTGCAGTGACTCGGATTGGTTGACTTAGTGCAGACCATCTTCGGGTATCTTCGGGTTGTCAAGTAAGGGTGGAGAACCTTGGAGCTGCTCTCCTCCTCCTCCTCGGATTCTACCTTGAATAAGGTATTACCAGTGTAACGATGGTATATAGTCTGGGCGTTGTGTAGTCCATGTTTACCCCATCCAAAGTCAGTCCAATCGCCTAGTCAACTGGCTTGTTATCCAAAGTCAGTCCAATCATCTTGTCAACTTGCTCGTTATCCAAGGTCAGTCCAATCGTCTTGTCAACTGGCTTATTATCGAAAGTCAGTCCAATCATCTTGTCAACTGGCTCGTTATCCAAAGTCAGTCCAATCATCTTGTCAACTGGCATGTAATCCAAAATAAGTCAAATCATCTTGTCAACTGGCTTGTCATCGAAAGTCAGTCCAACTGTCTTGTCAACTGGCTTGTTATCATATGCAGTCCAATCATCTTGTCAACTGGCTTGTTATCCAAATTCAGTCCAACCATCTTGTCAACTGGCTTGTTATACAAAGTAAGTCCAATCACCTTATCAACTGGCTTGCTATCCAAAGTGAGTCCAATAACCTTGAAAACAGGCTTATTATCCAAAGTCAGTCCAACCATCTCGTCAACTGGCTTGTTATCGAAAGTAAGTACAACCATCTTGTCAACTGGCTCGTTATTCAAAATCAGTCCAATCATCCTGTCAACTGGCTTATTATCCAAAGTCAGTCCAATCATCTTGTCAACTGCCTCATTATCCAAAGTCAGTCCAATCGTCTTGTCAACTGGGTCGCTATTCAAAGTCAGTCCAATCGTCTTGTCAACTGGCTCGTTATACAAAGTCAGTCCAATTGTCTTGTCAAGTGGCTTGTTATCGAAAGTCAGTCTAATTGTCTTGTCAGCTGGCTCGTTATCCAAAATCAGTCCAATCTTCTTGTCAACTGGCTTGTTATCGAAAGTCAGTCCAATCATCTTGCCAACTGGCTTATTATCCAGAGTCAATCTGATCATCTTGTCAACTGGCTTGTTATCCAAAGTCATTCCAATCATCTTGTCAACTGGCTTGTTATCCAATGTCAGTATAGTCGTCTGTCAACTGGCTTATTATCCAAAGTCAGTCCATCCGACTTGTCAACTGGCTTGTTATCCAAAGTCTGTCCAATTGTCTGTCAACTGGCTTATTATCCAAAGTCAGTCCAATCGTCTTGTAAACTGGCTTGTCATCCAAAGTCAGTCCGATCATCTTGTCAACTAACTCATTGGCCAAAGTCATTCCAATCATCTTGTCAACTGGCTCTTTATCCAGAGTCAGTCCAATCATGTTGTCAATTGGCTTGTTATCGAAAGTCAGTCCAACCGTCTTGTCAACTGGCTCGTCATCCAAAGTCAGTCCAGTTGTCTTGTCAACTGGCTCATTATCCAAAGTCAGTCCAATCGTCTTGTCAGCTGGCTAGTTATCCAAATTCAGTCCAACTGTCTTGTCAACTGGCTTGTTATCCAAAGCCAGTTCAATCGTCTTGTCAACTGGCTTGTAATCCAAAGTCAGTCCAGTCGTCTTGTCAAGTGGCTTGTTATCCAAAGTCATTCCAACTGTCTTGTCAACTGGCGTGTTATTGAAAGCCAGTCAAATCATCTTGGCAACTGGCTTGTTATCCAAAGTCAGCCCAATCATCTTGTCAACAGGCTTGTTATCCAAAGTCAGTCCAACCATCTTGTCAACTGGTTTGTTATCAAAAGTCAGTCCAATATCTTGTCAATTGGCTTCTTATCCAAAGTCAGTCAGATCATCTTGTCAACTGGCATGTTATCCAAAGTCAGTCCAACTATCTGTCAACTGGCTCATTATCCAAAGTCAGTCCAATCATCTTGTCAACTGGCTTGTTATCCAGAGTCAATCCGATCATCTTGTCAACTGGCTTGTTATCCAAAGTCAGTCCAATCGTCTTGTCAATTGGCTCGTTATACAAAGTCAGTCCAATCGTCTTGTCAAATGGCTTGTTATCCAATGTCAGTCCAATCGTCTGTCAACTGGATTATTATCCAAAGTCAGTCCATCCGTCTTGTCAACTGGCTTGTTATCCAAAGTCTATCCAATTGTCTGTCAACTGGCTTATTATCCTAAGTCTGTCCAATCGTCTTGTCAACTGGTTTGTTATCCAAAGTCAGTCCGATCATCTTGTCAACTGGCTCATTATCCAAAGTCAGTCCAATCATCTTGCCAACTGGCTCTTTATCCAAAGTCAGTCCAATCATGTTGTCAATTGACTTATTATCGAAAGTCAGTACAACCATCTTGTCAACTGACTCGTTATCCAAATTTAGTCCTACCGTCTTGTCAATTGGCTTGTTATCCAAAGCCAATCCATTTGTCCTGTCAACTGGCTTGTTATCCAAAGTCAGTCCAATCGTCTTCTCAAGTGGCTTGTTATCCAAAGTCAGTCCAATCATCTTGTCAACTGGCTTGTTATCCAAAGCCAGCCCAACCGTCTTGTAAACTGGTTTGTTATTCAAAGTCAGTCCAATCGTCTTCTCAACTGGCTTGTTATCCAAAGCCAGTCCAATCATATTGTCAGCCTACTTGTTATCCAAAGTCAGTCCAATCGTCTTGTCAACTGGCTCATTATCTAAATTCAGTCCAGCCATCTTGTCAACTGGCTTGTTATCCATAGCCAATCCAATCATCTTGTCAACCAGCTTGTTATATAAAGTCAGTGGAATCGTCTTGTCAAGTGGTTTTTTATCCAAAGTCGGTCCAATCATCTTGTCAACTGGCTTGTTATCCAAAGTCAGCCCAACCGTCTTGTCAACCTATTTGTTATCCAAAGTCAGTCCAACAGTCTTGTCAACTGGCTTGTTAACGAAAGTCAGTCCAATCATCTTGTCAACTGGCTTGTTATTAAAGGCAGTCCAACCATCTTGTCAACTAGCTTGATATCCAAAGTCAGTCCAATCATCTTGTCAGCTAGCTTATCATCCAAAGTCAGTCCAACCATCTCGTCAACTGGCTTCTTATTGAAAGTAAGTAAAACCATCTTGTCTACTGGTTCGTTATCCAAAGTCAGTCTAATCGTCTGTCAACTGGCTTATTATCCAAAGTCAGTCCAATAATCTTGTCAATTAGCTCGTTATCCAAAGTCATACCAATCGTTTCGTCAACTGGCTCGTTATTCAAATTCAGTCCAATCGTCTTGTCACCTGGCTGGTTATACAAAGGCACGCCAATTGTCTTGTGAACTGGCTTGTTATCGAAAGCCAGTCCAATTGTTATATCAGCTGGCTCGTTATCCAAAATCAGTCCAATCGTCTTATCAACTGGCATATTATCCAAAGTCAGTCCAATTGTCTTGTCAACTGGCTCGTTATCCAAAGTCAGCCCAATCGTCTTGTCAAATGGCTCGATAACCAAAGTCAGTCCAATAATCTTGTCAATTAGCTCGTTATCCAACGTCAGACCAATTGTTTTGTCAACTGGCTCGTTATTCAAATTCAGTCCAATCGTCTTGTCAACTGGCTGGTTATACAAAGGCACGCCAATTGTCTTGTGAACTGGCTTGTTATCAAAAGCCAGTCCAATTGTCATATCAGCTGGCTTGTTATCGAAAGTCAGTCTAACCGTCTTATCAACTGGCATATTATCCAAAGTCAGTCCAATTGTCTTGTCAACTGGCTCGTTATCCAAAGTCAGCCCAATCGTCCTGTCAACTGGCTCGATAACCAAAGTCAGTCCAACCGTCTTGTCAACTAGCTTCTTATCGAAAGTCAGTCCAATTGTTTTGTCAAGTGGCTTGTTATCCAAAGTCAGCCAAATCATCTTGTCAACTGGCTTCTTATCCAAAGTCAGTCCAACCGTCTTGTCAACTGGTTTGTTATCCAAAGTCAGTTCAATCGTCTTATCAATTGGCTCATTATCCAAAGTCAGTCCAATCGTCTTGTTAACTGGCATGTTATCCAAAGTCACTCCAATTGTCTGTCAACTGGCTCAATATCCAAAGTCAGTCCAATCATCTTGTCAACTGGCTTGTTATCCAGAGCCAATCTCATCATCTTGTTAACTGGCTTGTTATCCAAAGTCAGTCCAATCATCTTGTCAACTGACTTGTTATCGGAAGTCAGTCCAATCGTCTTGTCAACTGGCTCACTATCCAAAGTCAGTCCAATCGTCTTGTCTAATAGATTGTTATCCAATATCAGTCCAATCTTCTGTCACCTGGCTTGTTATCCAGAGTCATTCCGATCATCTTGTCAACTGGCTTGTTATCCAAAGTCAGTCCATCCGTCTTGTCAACTGGCTTGTTATCCATAGTCTGTCCAATTGTCTGTTAACTGGCTTCTTATCCAAAGTCAGTCGGACCATTTTGTCAACTGGCTCATTATCCCAAGTCAGTCAAATCATCTTGTCAATTGGCTCTTTATCCAAATTCAGTCCAATCATGTTGTCAATTGGTTTGTTATCGAAAGTCAGTACAACCGTCTTGTCAACTGGCTCGTTATACAAAGTCAGTCCAATTGTCTTGTCAACTGGCTCGTTATCCAAAGTCAGTCCAATTGTCTTGTCAACTGGCTTGTTATCCAAATTCAGTCCACTCGTCTTGTCAACTGGCTCATTATCCAAATTCAGTCCAACCGTATTGTCAACTGCCTTGTTATCCAAAGCCAATCCAATTGTCTTGGCAACTGGCTTGTTATCCAAAGTCAGTCCAATTATCTTGTCAACTAGCTTGTTATCGAAAGTCAGTCCAACCGTGTTGTCAACTGGTTTGTTATCCAAAGTCAGTCCAATCATCTTGTCAACTGGCTTGTTATCCAAAGTCAGTCCATTTGTCTTATCATCTACCTCGTTATCCAAAGTCAGTTCAATCGTCTTGTCACATGGCTTGTTATCCAATGTCAGTCCAATCGTCTGTCAACTGGCTTATTATCCAAAGTCAGTCCAATTGTCTTGCCAACTGGCTTGTTATCTAAAGTCTGTCCAATAGTCTGCCACCTGGCTTATTATTCAAAGTCAGACCAATCATCTTGTCAACTGGCTTGTTATCCAAAGTCAGTCCGATCATATTGTCAACTGGCTCATTATCCAAAGTCAGTCCAATCAACTTGTCAACTGGCTCTTTATCCAAAGTAGGTCCAATCATGTTGTCAATTGGCTTATTATCGAAAGTCAGTACAACTGTCTTGTCAACTGGCTCGTTATCCAAAGTCAGTCCAATTGTCTTGTCAACTGGCTAGTTATCCAAAGTCAGTACAATTGTCTTGTCAACTGCCTCGTTGTCCAAAGTCAGTCCACTCGTCTTGTCAACAGGCTCATTATCCAAATTTAGTCCTACCGTCTTTTAAACTGCCTTGTTATCCAAAGCCAATCCAATTGACTTGTCAACTGGCTTGTTATCCAAAGTCAGTCCAATTATCTTGTCAACTGGTTTGTAATCAAAAGTCAGTCCAACCGTGTTGTCAACTGGTTTGTTATCCTAAGTCAGTCCAATCGTCTTGTCAACTGGCTTGTTATCCAAAGTCAGTCCAATTGTCTTATCTACTAGCTCATTATCCAAAGTCAGTTCAATCGTCTTGTCAAATGGCTTGTTTTCCAATGTCAGTCCAATCGTCTGTCAACTGGCTTATTATCCAAAGTCAGTCCATCCGTCTTGTCAACTGGCTTGTTATCCATAGTCTGTCCAATTGTCTGTTAACTGGCTTCTAATCCAAAGTCAGTCCGATCATCTTGTCAACTGGCTCATTATCCCAAGTCAGTCCAATCACCTTGTCAATTGGCTCTTTATCCAAAGTCAGTCCAATCATGTTGTCAATTGGTTTGTTATCGAAAATCAGTACAACCGTCTTGTCAACTGGCTCATTATACAAAGTCAGTCCAATTGTCTTGTCAACTGGCTTGTTATTCAAAGTCAGTCCACTCATCTTGTCAACTGGCTCATTATCCAAATTCAGTCCAACCGTCTTGTCAACTGCCTTGTTATCCAAAGCCAATCCAATTGTCTTGTCAACTGGCTTGTTATCCAAAGTCAGTCCAATTATCTTGTCAACTGGCTTGTTATCGAAAGACAGTTCAACCGTGTTGTCAACTGGTTTGTTATCCAAAGTCAGCCTAATTGTCTTGTCAACTGGCTTGTTATCCAAAGTCAGTCCATTCGTCTTATGAACTGGCTCGTTACCCAAAGTTAGTTCAATCGTCTTGTCACATGGCTTGTTATCCAATGTCAGTCCAATCGTCTGCCAACTGGCTTATTATCCAAAGTCAGTCCATCCCTCTTGCCAACTGGCTTGTTATCCAAAGTCTGTCCAATCGTCTGCCACCTGGCTTATTATCCAAAGTCAGACCAATCATCTTGTCAACTGGCTCATTATCCAAAGTCAGTCCAATCATCTTGTCAGCTAGCTTATCATCCAAAGTCAGTCGAATCATCTTGTCAAATGGCTTGTTATCGAAAGTCAGTACAACCGTCTTGTCAACTGGCTCGTTATCCAAAGTCAGTCCAATTGTCTTGTCAACTGGCTAGTTATCCAAAGTCAGTTCAATTGTCGTGTCAACTGGCTCGTTATCAAAAGTCAGTCCAAACGTCTTGTCAACTGGCTCATTATCCAAATTCAGTCCAGTTGTCTGTCAACTGGCTCATTTTCCAAAGTCAGTCCAACCGTCTTGTCAACTGGCTCATTATCCAAATTCAGTCCAGTTGTCTGTCAACTGGCTCATTATCCAAAGTTAGTCCAACAGTCTAGTCAACTGGCTTGTTATCGAAAGCCAGTCCAATCGTCTTGTCAATTGGCTTGTTATCCAAAGTTAGTCCAATCATCTTGTCAAGTGGCTTGTTATCCAAAGTTAGTCCAACCGTCTTGTCAACTGGCTTGTTACCCAAAGTCAGTCCAATTGTCTGTAAACTGGCTTATTATCCAAAGTCAGTCCAATCATCTTGTCAACTGGCTTGTTATCCAGAGTGAACCCGATAATCTTGTCAACTGGCTTACTATCCAGAGTCAGTCCAATTGTCTTGTCAACTGGCTTCTTATCCAAAGTCAGTCCAATCGTCTTGTCAAAAGGCTCGCTATCAAAAGTCAGTCCAATCGTCTTGTCAACTGGCTTGTCATCCAATGTCAGTCCAAACGTCTTATCAACTAGCTCATTATCCAAAGTCAGTCCAGTTGTCTGTCAACTGGCTCATTATCCAAAGTCAGTCCAACCGTCTTGTCAACTGCCTTGTTATCCAGAGTCAATCCAATCATCTTGTCAACTGGCTTGTTAACCAAAGTCAGTCCGACCGTCTTGTCAACTAGCTCATTATCCAAAGTCAGTCCAATCGTCTTGTCAACTGGCTTGTTATCCAATGTCAGTCCAATCGTCAGTCAACTGGCTTATTATTCAAATTCAGTACATCCGACTTCTCAATTGGCTTGTTATCCAAAGTCTGTCTAATCATCTGCCAACTGGCTTATTATCCAAAGTCAGTCCAATCGTCTTGTCAAGTGGCTTGTTATCCAAAGTCAGTCCTATCATCTTGTCAACTGGCTCATTATCCAAAGTCAGTCCAATAATCTTTTCAACTGGATCTTTATCCAAAGTCAACGAAATCATGTTGTCAATTAGCTTGTTATCGAAAGTCAGTCCAACCGTCGTGTAGACTGACTCGTTACCCAAAGTCACTCCAATAGTCTTATCAACTGGCTCGTTATCCAAGGCCAGTCCAATCGTCTTGTCAACTGGCTCGTTATCCAAATTCACTCCAACCGACTTGTCAACTGGTTTGTTATCCAAAAACAGTCCAATCGTCTTCTCAATTGCCTTGTTCCCCAAAGTCAGTCCAATCATCTTTTCATCTGGCATGTTATCCAAAGTCAGTCCAATTCTCTGTCAACTGGCTCATTATCCAAAGTCAATCCAATCATCTTGTCAACTGGCTTGTTATCCAGAGTCAATCCAATCATCTTGCCAACTGGCTTGTTATCCAAAGTCAGTCTAATTGTTTTGTCAACTGGCTTGTTCTCCAAAGTCAGTCAAATCATCTTGAAAACTGGCTCGTTATCCAAATTCAGTCCAATCGTCTTGTCAACTGGCTTGTTATCCAATGTCAGTCCAATCTTCAGTCAACTGGCTTACTATTCAAAATCAGTCCATCCGACTTATCAACTGGCTTGTTATCCAAAGTCTGTCCAATCGTCTACCAACTGGCTTCTTATCCAAAGTCAGTCCAATCGTCTTGTCAACTGCCTTGTCATCCAAAGTTAGTCCAAGCATCTTGTCAACTGGCTCATTGTCCAAAATCAGTCCAATCATCTTGTCAACTGGCTCTTTATCCAGAATCAGTAGAATCATGTTGTCAATTGGCTTGTTATCGGAAGCCAGTACAACCATCTTATCAACTGACTCGTTATCCAAAGTTAGTCTAATTATCTTGTGAAATGGCTCGTTACAGTATGCAAAGTCAGTCCAATCGTCTTATCAACTGGCTCGTTATCCAAATTCAGTCCAACCGCCTTGTCAACTGGCTGGTTATCCAAATCCAGACCAATCGTCTTGCCAACTGCATTGTTATCCAAAGTCAGTCCAGTTGTCTTGTCAAGTAGCTTGTTATCCAAAGTCAACCCAACTGTCTTGTCAACTTGCTTTTTATCCAAAGCCAGTAGAATCATCTTGTCAGCTGGCTTCTTATCCAAAGTCAGACCAATCATCTCCTCAAGTGGCTTCTTATCCAAAGTCAGCCCAATCATCTTGTCAACTGGCTTGTTATCCAAAGTTAGTCCAACCATCTGGTCAAGTGATTTGTTGTCCAAAGTCAGTCCAATCGTCTTGTCAATTGGCTTGTTTTCCAAAGTCAGTAGAATCGTCTTGATAACTGGCATGTTATACAAAGTCAGTCCAACTGTCTTTCAATTAGCTCATTATCCAAAGTCAGTCCAATAATCTTGTCAACTGGCTTGTTATCCAGAGTCAATCCGATCATCTTATCAACTGGCTTGTTATCCAAAGTCAGTCCAATCGTCTTGTCAACTGCTTGTTATCGAAAGTCAGTCCAATCATCTTGTCAAGTGGCTTTTTATCCAAAGTTAGTCCAACCGTCTTGTCAACTGGTTTGTTATCCAAAGTCAGTCTAATCGTCTTGTCAATTGGCGTGCTATCGAAAGTCAGTCCAATCGTCTTGTCAAACTACTTGTTATCCAAAGTCAGTCCAACCGTCTTGTCAACTGGCTTGTTACCCAAAGTCACTCCAATTGTCTGTAAACTGGCTTATTATCCAAAGTCAGTCCAATCATCTTGTCAACTGGCTTGTTATCCAGAGTCAATCTGATAATCTTGTCAACTGCCTTGCTATCCAGAGTCAATCCAATTGTCTTGTCAACTGGCTTCTTATCCAAAGTCAGTCCAATCGTCTTGTCAAAAGGCTCGCTATCCAAAGTCAGTCCAATCGTCTTGTCAACTGGCTTGTTATCCAATGTCAGTCCAAACGTCTTATCAACTAGCTCATTATCCAGTCAGCCCAGTTGTCTGTCAAATGGCTCATTATCCAAAGTCAGTCCAATCATCTTGTCAACTGGCTTGTTATCCAGAGGCAATCCAATCATCTTGTCAACTGGCTTGTTAACCAAAGTCAGTCCAATCGTCTTGTCAACTGGCTCGTTATCCAAAGTCAGTCCAATCGTCTTGTCAATTGGCTTGTTATCCAATGTCAGTCCAATCGTCTGTCTACTGGCTTATTATTCAAATTCAGTACATCCGACTTCTCAACTGGCTTGTTATCCAAAGTCTGTCTAATTATCTGTCAACTGGCTTATTATCCAAAGTCAGTCCAATCGTCTTGTCAACCGGCTTGTTATCCAAAGTCAGTCCTATCATCTTGTCAACTGTCTCATTATCCAAAGTCAGTCCAATAATCTTGTCAACTGGATCTTTATCCAAAGTCAGCAAAATCATGTTGTCAATTGGCTTGTTATCGAAGCCAGTCCAACAGTTGTGTAGACTGACTCGTTATCCAAAGTCACTCCAATAGTCTTGTCAACTGGGTCGTTATCCAAGGCCAGTCCACTCGTCTTGTTAACTGGCTCGTTATCCAAATTCAGTCCAACCGACTTGTCAACTGGTTTGTTATCCAAAAACAGCCCAATCGTCTTGTCAATTGACTTGTTCCCCATCGTCAGTCCAATCATCTTTTCATCTGGCATGTTATCCAAAGTCAGTCCAATTCTCTGTCAACTGGCTCATTATCCAAAGTCAATCCAATCATCTTGTCAACTGGCTTGTTATCCAGAGGTAATCCAATCATCTTACCAACTGGCTTGTTATCCAAAGTCAGTCTAATTGTCTTGTCAACTGGCTTGTTCTCCAAAGTCAGTCAAATCATCTTGAAAACTGGCTCTTTATCCAAATTCAGTCCAATCGTCTTGTCAATTGGCTTGTTATCCAATGTCAGTCCAATCTTCAGTCAACTGGCTTATTATCCAAAGTCAGTCCATCCGACTTGTCAACTGGCTTGTTATCCAAAGTCTGCTCAATCGTCTACCAACTGGTTTCTTATCCAAAGTCAGTCCTATCGTCTTGTCAACTGGCTTGTCATCCAAAGTCAGTCTAATCATCTTGTCAACTGGCTCATTGTCCAAAACCAGTCCAATCATCTTGTCAACTGCCTCTTTATCCAGAATCAGTCTAATCGTGTTGTCAATTGGCTTGTTATCGGAAGCCAATACAACCGTCTAGTCAACTGACTCGTTATCCAATAATCTTGTCAACTGGCTTGTTATCCAGAGTCAATCCGATCATCTTGTCAACTGGCTTGTTATCCAAAGTCAGTCCAATCGTCTTGTCAACTGGCTTGTTATCGAAAGTCAGCCCAATCGTCTTGTCAGCTGGCTCGTTATCCAAAATCAGTTGAACCGTCTTGTCAAATGGCTTGTTATCCAAAGTCAGTCCATCCATCTTGTCAACTGGCTTCTTATCCAAAGTCTGTCCAATCGTCTGTCACCTGGCTTATTATCCAAAGTCAGACCAATCATCTTGTCAACTGGCTTGTTATCCAAAATCAGTCCGTTCATATTGTCAACTGGCTCATTATCCAAAGTCAGTCCAATCATCTTATCTACTGGCTCTTTATCCAAAGTCAGTCCAATCATGTTGTCAATTGACTTGTTATCGAAAGTCAGTACAACCGTCTTGTCAACTGGCTCGTTATCCAAAGTCAGCCCAATTGTCTTGTCAACTGACTAGTAATCCAAAGTCAGTGTAATTGTCTTGTCAACTGGTTGGTTATCCAAAGTCAGTCCAATCGTCTTGTCAACTGGCTCATTATCCAAATTCAGTCCAACCGTCTAGTCAACTGGATTGTTTTCGAAAGCCAGTCCAGTCGTCTTGTCAACTGGCTTGTTATCCAAAGTCAGTCCAATCGTCTTGTCAAGTGGCTTGTTATTCAAAGTTAATCCAAACGTCTTATCAACTGGTTTGTTATCCAAAGTCAGTCCAATCGTCTTGTCAATTGGCTTGCTATTCAAGTCAGTGCAACCGTCTTATCAACCTACTTCCCATCCAAAGTCAGTCCAACTGTCTTGTCAACTGGCTTGTTACCCAAAGTCAGTCCAATTGTCTGTAAACTGGCTTATTAACCAAAGTCAGTCCAATTATCTTGTCAACTGGCTTGTTATCCAGAGTCAATCCGATAATCTTGTCAACTGGCTTGCTATCCAGAGTCAGTCCAATTGTCTTATCAACTGGCTTCTTATCCAAAGTCAGTCCAATCGTCTTGTCAAAAGGCTCGTTATCCAAAGTCACCCCAATTGTCTTGACAACTGGCTCTTTATCCAATGTCAGTCCAAACTTCTTGTCAACTAGCTCATTATCCAAAGTCAGTCCAATTGTCTGTCAACTGGCTCATTATCCAAAGTCAGTCCATTCAACTTGTCAACTGGCTTGTTATCCAGAATCAATCCGATCACCTTGTCAACTGGCTTGTTAACCAAAGTCAGTCCAATCATCTTGTCAACTGGCTCATTATCCAAAGTCAGTCCAATCGTCTTGTCAACTGGCTTGTTATCCAATGTCAGTCCAATCGTCTGTCAACTGGCTTATTATCCAAAGTCAGTCCATCCAACTTCTCAACTGGTTTGTTATCCAAAGTCTGTCTAACCGTCTGTCAACTGGCTTATTATCCAAAGTCAGTCCAATCGTCTTGTCAACTGGCTTGTTATCCAAAGTCAGTCAGATCATCTTTTCAACTGGCTCATTATCCAAAGTCAGTCCAATCATCTTGTCAGCTGGATCTTTATCCAAAGTCAGCCCAATCATGTTGTCAATTGGCTTGTTATTGAAAGTCAGTCCAACCGTCTTATAAAATGACTCGTTATCCAAAGTCACTCCAATAGTCTTGTCCACTGGCTCGTTATCCAAGGACAGTCCAATCGTCTTGTCAACTGGCTCGTTATCCAAATTCAGTCCAACCATCTTGTCAACTGGCTTGTCATCCAAAGCCAGTCCAATCGTTTTGTCAACTGGCTTGTTATCCAAAGTCAGTCCAGTCGTCTTGTCAGGTGGCTTGTTATCCAAAGCCAGTACAATCATCTTATCAACTGGCTTATTCCAAAGCCAGTCCAATCATCTTATCAACTGGCTTGTTATCCAAAGTTAGTTCAATCATCTTGTCAAATGGCTTATTATCCAAAGCCAGCCCAATCATCTTGTCAAGTGGCATGTTATCCAAAGTCATTCCAAACGTCTTGTCAACTGGTTTGTTATCCAAAGTCAGTCCATTCAACTTGTCAACTGGCTTGTTATCCAAAGTCAGTCCAATCGTCTTTTCAACTGGCATGTTATCCAAAGTCAGTCCAATTGTCTGTCAACTGGCTCATTATCCAAAGTCAGTCCAATCATCTTGTCAACTGGCTTGTTATCCAATGTCAGTCCAATTGTCTGTCAACTGGCTTATTATCCAAAGTCAGTCCATCCGACTTCTCAACTGGCTTGTTATCCAAAGTCTGTCTAACTGTCTGTCAACTGGCTTATTATCCAAAGTCAGTCCAATCGTCTTGTCAACTGGCTTGTTATCCAAAGTCAGTCAGATCATCTTGTCAACTGGCTCATTATCCAAAGTCAGTCCAATCATCTTGTCAGCTGGATCTTTATCCAACGTCAGCCCAATCATGTTGTCAATTGGCTTGTTATCGAAAGTCAGTCCATCCGTCTTGTAAAATGACTCGTTATCCAAATTCACTCCAATAGTCTTGTCAACTGGCTCGGTATCCAAGGCGAGTCCAATTGTCTTGTCAACTGGCTCGTTATCCAAATTCAGTCCAACTGTCTTGTCAACTGTCATGTCATCCAAAGCCAGTTCAATCGTTTTGTCAATTGGCTTATTATGAAAAGTCAGTCCAGTCGTCTTGTCAAGTGGCTTGTTATCCAAAGCCAGTCCAATCATCTTATCAACTGGCTTATTCCAAAGCCAGTCCAATCAACTTATCAACTGGCTTGTTATCCAAAGTCAGTTCAATCGTCTTGTCAAATGGCTTGTTATCCAAAGCCAGACAAATCATCTTATCAAGTGGCTTGTTATCCAAAGTCAGTCCAAACGTTTTGTCAACTGGTTTGTTATCCAAAGTCAGTCCAATTGTCTTGTCAAGTGGCTTGTTATCCAAAGTCAGTCCAATCGTCTTGTAAACTGGCATGTTATCCAAAGTCAGTCCAATTGTCTGTCAACTGGCTCATTATCCAAATTCAGTCCAATCATCTCGTCAACTGGCTTGTTATCCAGAGTCAATCCGATCATCTTGTCAACTTGCCTGTTATCCAAAGTCTATCCAATTGTCTTGTCAAATGGCTTGTTATCCAATGTCAGTACAATCGTCTGTCAGCTGGCTTATTTTCCAAAGTCAGTCCATCCGTCTTGTCAACTGGCTTGATATCCAAAGTCTGTCCAATTGTCTGTCAACTGGCTTATTATCCAAAGTCAGTTCAATCATCTTCTAAACTGACTTGTTACCCAAAGTAAGTCTGATCGTCTTTTCAACTGGCTCATTATCCAAAGTCAGTCTAATCATGTTGTCAATTGCCTTGTTATCGAAAGTCAGTCCAACCATCTTATCAAGTGGCTCGGTATCCAAATTCAGTCCAATTGGCTTGTCAACGGGCTTGTTACCCAAAATCAGCCCAATCGTCTTATCAACTGGCTCATTATCCAAATTCAGTGAAACAGTCTTGTCAGCTGGCTTGTTATCCAAAGTCAGTCCAATCATCTTGTCAACTGGCTTGTTAGCCAAAGTCAGTCCAATCGTCTTGTCAAGTGGCTTGTTATCCAAAGCCAGTCCTCTCATCTTCTCAAGTGGCTTGTTCCCCAAAGTCACTCTAATAGTATTGTCAACTGGCTCGTTATCCAAGGCCAGTCCAATCGTCTTGTCAACTGGCTCGTTATCCAAATTCACTCCAACCGACTTGTCAACTGGTTTGTTATCCAAAGTCAGTCCAATAGTCTTGTCAATTGGCTTGTTCCCCAAAGTCAGTCCAATTATCTTGTCATCTGGCATGTTATCCAAAGTCAGTCCAATTCTCTGTCAACTGGCTCATTATCCAAAGTCGGTCCAATCATCTTGTCAACTGGCTTGTTAGCTAGAGTCAATCCGATCATTTTATCAACTGTCTTGTTATCCAAAGTCAGTCTAATTGTCTCGTCAACTGGCATGTTCTCCAAAGTCAGTGAAATCATCTTGAAAACTGGCTCGTTATCCAAATTCAGTCCAATCGTCTTGTCAACTGGCTTGTTATCCAATGTCAGTCCAATCTTCAGTCAACTGGCTTATTATACAAAGTCAGTCCATCCGACTTGTCAACTGGCTTGTTATCCAAAGTCTGTCAGATCGTCTACCAACTGGCTTCTTATCCAAAGTCAGACCAATCGTCTTGTCAACTGCCTTGTCATCCAAAGTCAGTCCAATCATCTTGTCAACTGGCTCATTGTCCAAAATCCGTCCAGTCATCTTCTCAACTGGCTCTATATCCAGAATCAGTCATATCATGATGTCAATTGGCTTGTTATCGGAAGCCAGTACAACCGTCTTGTCAACTGACTCGTTATCCAAAGTTAGTCTAATTATCTTGTGAAATGGCTCGTTACAGTATGCAAAGTCAGTCCAATCATCTTGTCAATTGGCTCGTTATCCAAATTCAGTCCAACCATCTTGTCAGCTGGCTGGTAATCCAAAGCCAGTCCAATCGTCTTGCCAACTGAATTGTTATCCAAAGTCAGTCCAGTTGTCTTGTCAAGTAGCTTGTTATCCAAAGTCAGTCCAACTGTCTTGTCAACTGGCTTTTTATCCAAAGCCAGTCCAATCATCTTGTCGACTGGCTTGTTATACAAAGTCAGTCCAATCACCTTCTCAAGTGGCTTCTTATCCAAAGTCAGCCCAATCATCTTATCAAGTGGCTTGTTATCCAAATTCAGTCCAACCATCTTGTCAACTGATTTGTTATCCAAAGTCAGTCCAATCGTCTTGTCAACTGGCTTGTTATCCAAAGTCAGTAAAATCGTCTTGATAACTGGCATGTTATACAAAGTCAGTCCAATTGCCTTTCGACTGGCTCATTATCCAAAGTCAGTCCAATAATCTTGTCAACTGGCTTGTTATCCACAGTCAACCCGATCATCTTGTCAACTGGCTTGTTATCCAAAGTCAGTCCAATAGTCTTGTCAACTGGCTTGTTATCGAAAGTCAGTCCAATCGTCTTGTCAACTGGCTCCTTATCCAAAGTCAGTTCAATCGTCTTGTCAAATGGCTTGTTATCCAATGTCAGTCCAATCGTCTGTCACATGGCTTGTTATCCAAAGTCAGTCCATCGGTTTTGTCAACTGGCTTGTTATCTAAAGTCAGTCCAATCGTCTGTCACCTGGCTTATTATCCAAAGTCAGACCAATCATCTTGTCAACTGGCTTGTTATCCAAATTCAGTCCATTCATATTGTCAACTGGCTCATTATCCAAAGTCAGTCAAATCATCTTATCAACTGGCTCTTTATCCAAAGTCAGTCCAATAATGTTGTCAATTGGCTTGTTATCGAAAGTCAGTACAACCGTCTTGTCTACTGGCTCGTTATACAAATTCAGTCCAATTGTCTTGTCAACTGGCAAGTTATCCAAAATCAGTCCAATTGTCTTGTAAACTGGTTTGTTATCCAAAGTCAGTCCAATCGTCTTGTCAACTGGCTCATTATCCAAATTCAGTCCAACCGTCTAGTCAACTGGCTTGTTATCGAAAGCCAGTCCAATCGTCTTGTCAACTGGCTTATTATCCAAAGTCAGTCCAATCATCTTATCAAGTGGCTTGTTATCCAAAGTTAATCCAACCGTCTTGTCAACTGGTTTCTTATCCAAAGTCAGTCCAATCGTCTTGTCAATTGGCTTGCTATCCAAGTCAGTCCAATCGTCTTATCAACCTACTTCTTATCCAAAGTCAGTCCAACCGTCTTGTCAACTGGCTTATTACCCAAAGTCAGTCCAATTGTCTGTAAAATGGCTTATTATCCAAAGTCAGTCCAATCATCTTGTCAACTGGCTTGTTATCCAGAGTCAATCCAATAATCTTGTCAACTGGCTTGCTATCCAGAGTCAGTCTAATTGTCTTGTCAACTGGCTTCTTATCCAAAGTCAGTTCAATCGTCTTGTCAAAAGGCTCGTTATCCAAAGTCAGCCCAATCGTCTTGTCAACTGGCTTGTCATCCAATGTCAGTCCAAACGTCTTGTCAAGTAGCTCATTATCCAAAGTCAGTCCAATTGTCTGTCAACTGGCTCATTATCAAAGTCAGTCCAATCATCTTGTCAATTGGCTTGTTATCCACAATCAATCCGATCATCTTGTCAACTGGATTGTTAACCAAAGTCAGTCCAATCGTCTTGTCAACTGGCTCGTTATCCAAAGTCAGTCCAATCGTCTTGTCAACTGGCTTGTTATCCAATGTCAGTCCAATCGTCTGCCAACTGGCTTATTATCCAAAGTCAGTTCATCCGACTTCTCAACTTGCTTGTTATCCAAAGTCTGTCTAACCGTCTGTCAACTGGCTTATTATCCAAAGTCAGTCCAATCGTCGTCAACTGGCTTGTTATCCAAAGTCAGTCCGATCATCTTGTCAACTGGCTCATTATCCAAAGTCAGTCCAATCATCTTGTCAACTGGATCTTTATCCAAAGTCAGTCCAATCATGTTGTCAATTGGCTTGTTATCGAAAGTCAGTCCAACCGTCTTGTAAACTGACTCGTTATCCAAAGTCAGACCAATAATCTTGTCAACTGGCTCGTTATCCAAGGCCAGTCCAGTCGTCTTGTCAACTGGTTCGTTATCCAAATTCAGTCCAATCGTCTTGTCAACTGGCTTGTCATCCAAAGCCTGTCCAATCGTCTTGTCAACTGGCTTACTATCCAAATTCAGTCGAGTCGTCTTGTCAGGTGGCTTGTTATCCAAAGCCAGTCCAATCATCTTATCAACTGGCTTGTTATCCAAAGTCAGTTCAATCGTCTTGTCAAATGGCTTGTTATCCAAAGGCAGCCCAATCCTCTTGTCAAGTGGCTCGTTATCCAAAGTCAGTCTAATTGTCATGTCAAATGGCTTGTTATCCAATGTCAGTACAATCTTCTGTCAGCTGGCTTATTATCCAAAGTCAGTCTATCCGTCTTGTCAACAGGCTTGATATCGAAAGTCTGTCCAATCGTCTGTCAATTGGCTTATTAACCAAAGTCAGTCCAATCAATCTCTAAACTGAGTTGTTACCCAAAGTAAGTCCGATCGTCTTTTCAACTGGCTCATTATCCAAAGTCAGTCTAATCATGTTGTCAATTGCCTTGTTATCGAAAGTCAGTCAAACCATCTTATCAAGTGGCTCGTTATCCAAATTCAGTCCAATTGGCTTGTCAGCTGGCTCGTTATCCAAAATCAGCCCAATCGTCTTATCAACTGGCTCAGTATCCAAATTCAGTGAAACAGTCTTGTCTGCTGGCTTGTTATCCAAAGCCAGTCCAATCATCTTGTCAACTGGCTTGTTATCCAAAGTCAGTCCAATCGTCTTGTCAAGTGGCTTATTATCCAAAGTCAGTCCTGTCATCTTGTCAAGTGGCTTGTTATCCAAAGTCAGTCCAACTATCTTTTTAACTAGTTTGTTATCCAAAGTCAGTCCAATCGTCTTGTCAATTGGCTTGTTATCCAAAGCCAGTCCAATTTTCTTGTCAATCTATTTGTTATCCAAATTCAGTCGAACCATCTTGTCAACTGTCTTGTTAACCAAAGTCAGTCCAATTGTCTGTAAACTGGCTTATTATCCACAGTCAGTTCAATCATTTTGTCAAATCTCTTGTTATCCAAAGTCAATCCAATCGTCTTGGCAACTGGCTTGTTATAAAATGTCAGTCCAAACGTCTTGTCAACTAGCTCATTATCCAAAGTCAGTCCAATTGTCTGTCAACTGGCTTATTATCCAAAGTCAGTCCAATCATCTTGCAACTGGCTTGTTATCCAGAGGCAATTCGATCATCTTGTCAACTGGCTTCTTAACCAAAGTCAGTCCAATCGTCTTGTCAACTGGCTTGTTATCCAATGTCAGTCTAATCGTCTGTCAACTGGCTTATTATCCAAAGTCAGTTCATCCGACTTCTCAACTTGCTTGTTATCCAAAGTCTGTCTAACCGTCTGTCAACTGGCTTATTATCCAAAGTCAGTCCAATCGTCGTCAACTGGCTTGTTATCCAAAGTCAGTCCGATCATCTTGTCAACTGTCTCATTATCCAAAGTCAGTTCAATCATCTTGTCAACTGGATCTTTATCCAAAGTCAGCCCAATCATGTTGTCAATTGGCTTGTTATCGAAAGTCACTCCAACTGTCTTGTAAACTGACTCGTTATCCGAAGTCACTCCAATAGTCTTGTCAACTGGCTCGTTATAAAAATTCAGTCCAACCGTCTTGTCAACTGGCTTGTCATCCAAAGCCAGTCCAATCGTCTTGTCAACTGGCTTGTTATCTAAAGTCAGTCCAGTCATCTTGTCAAGTGGCTTGTTATCTAAAGTCAGTCCAACTGTCTTGTCAACTAGCTTGTATTCCAAAGCCAGTCCAATCATCTTATCAACTGGTTGTTATCCAAAGTCAGTTCAACCGTCTTGTCAAATGGCTTGTTATCCAAAGCCAGCCCAATCATCTTGCTAAGTGGCTTGTTATCCAAAGTCAGTCCAAACATCTTGTAAACTGGTTTGTTATCCAAAGTCAGTCCAATTGTCTTGTCAATTGGCTTCTTATCCAAAGTCAGTCCAATCGTCTTGTCAACTAGCATTTTATCCAAAGTCAGTCCAATTGTCTGTCAACTGGCTCATTATCAAAAGTCAGTCCAATCGTCTTGTCAACTGGCTTGTTATCCAGAGTCAATCCGATCATCTTGTCAACTTGCTTTTTATCCAAAGTCTGTCCAATCGTCTTATTAACTGGCTCGTTATCCAAAGTCAGTCTAATTGTCTTGTTAAATGGCTTGTTACCCAATGTCAGTACAATCGTCTGTCAGATGGCTTATTATCAAAGTCAGTCCATCCGTCTTGTCAACTGGCTTGATATCCAAAGTCTGTCCAATCGTCTGTCAACTGGCTTATTATCCAAACTTAGTCCAATCATCTTCTAAACTGACTTGTTACCCAAAGTAAGTCCAATCGTCTTTTCAACTGGCTCATAATCCAAAGTCAGTCTAATCATGTTGTCAATTGCCTTGTTATCGAAAGTCAGTCCAACCATCTTGTCAAGTAGCTCGTTATCCAGATTCAGAACAATTGGCTTGTCAACCTGCTCGTTATCCAAAATCAGCATAATCGTCTTATCAACTGGCTCTTTATCCAAATACAGTGAAACAGTCTTGTCAGCTGGCTTGTTATCCAAAGCCAGTTCAATCGTCTTGTCAACTGGCTTGTTATCCAAAGTCAGTCCAATCGTCTTGTCAAGTGGCTTGTTATCCAGAGTCAGTCCTGTCATCTTGTCAAGTTACTTGTTATCCAAAGTCAGTCCAACTATATTGTCAACTGGTTTGTTATCCAAAGTCAGTCCAATCGTCTTCTCAATTGGCTTGTTATCCAAAGTCAGTCCAATCGTCTTGTCAATCTATTTGTTATCCAAAGTCAGTCGAACCATCTTGTCAACTGTCTTGTTAACCAAAGTCAGTCCAATTGCCTGTAAACTAACTTATTATCCACAGTCAGTCCAATCATTTTGTCAAATCTATTGTTATCCAAAGTCAGTCCAATCGTCTTGTCAACTGGCTTGTTATACAATGTCAGTACAAAGGTTTTGTCAACTAGCTCCATATCAAAAGTCAGTCCAATTGTCTGTCAACTGGCTCATTATCCAAAGTCAGTCCAATCATCTTGTCAACTGGCTTGTTATCCAGAATCAATCCGATCATCTTGTCAACTGGCTTGTTAACCAAACTCAGTCCAATCGTCTTGTCAACTGGCCTGTTATCCAATGCCAGTCCAATCGTCGGTCAACTGGCTTATTATCCAAAGTCAGTCCATCCGACTTCTCAACTGGCATGTTATCCAAAGTCTGTCTAATCATCTGTCAACTGGCTTATTATCCAAAGTCAGTCCAATCGTCTTGTCAACTGGCTTGTTATCCAAAGTCAGTCCGATCATCTTCTCAACTGGCTCATCATCCAAAGTCAGTCCAATCATCTTGTCAACTGGATCTTTATCCAAAGTCAAGCCCAATCATGTTGTCAATTGGCTTGTTATCGAAAGTCAGTCCAACCATCTCGTCAACTGACTCGTTACCCAAAGTCATTCCAATAGTCTTGTCAAATGGCTAGTTATCCAAAGCCAGTCCAATCGTCTTGTCAACTGGCTCGTTATCTAAATTCAGTCCAACCATCTTGTCAACTGGCTTGTCATCCAAAGCCAGTCAAATCGTCTTGTCAACAGGCTTGTTATCCAAAGTCAGTCCAGTCGTCTTGTCAGGTGGCTTATTATCAAAGTCAGTCCAACTGTCTTGTCAACTGGCTTGTTATCCAAAGCCACTCCAATCATCTTGTCAACTGGCCCTTTATCCAAAGTCAGTTCAATCGTCTTGTCAAATGGCTTGTTATTCAAAGTCAGCCTAATCATCTTATCAAGTGGCTTGTTATTCAAAGTCACTCCAATAGTCTTGTGAACTCTTTTGTTATCCAAAGTCAGTCCAATTGTCTTGTGAAGTGGCTTTCTATCCAAATTCAGTCCAATCGTCATGTCAACTGGCATGTTATCCAAAGTCAGTCCAATTTTCTGTCACTGGCTCATTAACCAAAATCAGTCCAATCATCTTGTCAACTGGCTTGTTATCCTGAGTCAATCCGATCATCTTGTCAACTGGTTTCTTGTCCAAAGTCATTCTAATCGTCCAACTGGCTTGTTATCCAAAGTCTGTCCAATCGTCTTGTCAACTGGCTCATTATTCAAAGTCAGTCTAATTGTCTTCTCAAATGGCTTGTTATCCAATGTCAGTACACTTGTCTGTCAACTGGCTTATTATCCAAAGCCAGTCCATCCGTCTTATCAACTGGCTCGATATCCAAAGTCTATCCAATCGTCTGTCAACTGGCTTATTATCCAAAGTCAGTAAAATCATCTTCTCAACTGACTTGTTACCCAAAGTAAGTGCGATAGTCTTTTCAAATGGGCTCATTATCCAAAGTCAGTCTAATCATGTTGTCAATTGCCTTGTTATCGAAAGTCAGTCCAACCATCTTGTCAAGTGGCTCATTATCCAAAGTCAGTCCAATTGTCTTGTCAACTGGCTCGTTATCCAAAGTCAGCCCAATCGTATTATCAAATGGATCATTATCCAAATTCAGTGAAACAGTCTTCTCAACTGGCTTGTTATCGAAAGCCAGTCCAATCGTCTTGTCAACTGGGTTTTTATCCAAAGTCAGTCCAATAGTCTTGTCAAGTGGCTTGTTATCCAAAGTCAGTCCAATCATCTTGTCAAGTGGCTCATTATCCAAAGTCAGTCCAACTGTCTTGTCAACTGTTTTGAAATCCAAAGTCAGTCCAATCGTCTTGTCAATTGGCTTGTTATCCAAAGTCAGTCCAATCTTCTTGTCAATCTATTTGATATCCAAAGTCAGTCGAACCATCTTGTCAACTGACTTGTTATATATACATAATATATATATATATATATATATATTATGTATATATAACAAGTCAGTTGACAAGATGGTTCGACTGACTTTGGATATCAAATAGATTGACAAGAAGATTGGACTGACTTTGGATAACAAGCCAATTGACAAGACGATTGGACTGACTTTGGATTTCAAAACAGTTGACAAGACAGTTGGACTGACTTTGGATAATGAGCCACTTGACAAGATGATTGGACTGACTTTGGATAACAAGCCACTTGACAAGACTATTGGACTGACTTTGGATAAAAACCCAGTTGACAAGACGATTGGACTGGCTTTCGATAACAAGCCAGTTGAGAAGACTGTTTCACTGAATTTGGATAATGATCCATTTGATAATACGATTGGGCTGACTTTGGATAACGAGCCAGTTGACAAGACAATTGGACTGACTTTGGATAATGAGCCACTTGACAAGATGGTTGGACTGACTTTCGATAACAAGGCAATTGACAACATGATTAGACTGACTTTGGATAATGAGCCATTTGAAAAGACTATCGCACTTACTTTGGGTAACAAGTCAGTTGAGAAGATGATTTTACTGACTTTGGATAATAAGCCAGTTGACAGACGATTGGATAGACTTTGGATATCGAGCCAGTTGATAAGACGGATGGACTGGCTTTGGATAATAAGCCAGTTGACAGACAAGTGTACTGACATTGGATAACAAGCCATTTGAGAAGACAATTAGACTGACTTTGAATAATGAGCCAGTTGACAAGACGATTGGACAGACTTTGGATAACAAGCCAGTTGGACGATTAGAATGACTTTGGACAAGAAACCAGTTGACAAGATGATCGGATTGACTCAGGATAACAAGCCAGTTGACAAGATGATTGGACTGATTTGGTTAATGAGCCAGTTGACAGAAAATTGGACTGACTTTGGATAACATGCCAGTTGACATGACGATTGGACTGAATTTGGATAGAAAGCCACTTCACAAGACAATTGGACTGACTTGGATAACAAAAGAGTTCACAAGACTATTGGAGTGACTTTGAATAACAAGCCACTTGATAAGATGATTAGGCTGACTTTGAATAACAAGCCATTTGACAAGACGATTGAACTGACTTTGGATAAAGGGCCAGTTGACAAGATGATTGGAGTGGCTTTGGATAACAAGCCAGTTGACAAGACAGTTGGACTGACTTTTGATAATAAGCCACCTGACAAGACGACTGGACTGACTTTGGATAACAAGCCTGTTGACAAGACGATTTGACTGGCTTTGGATGACAAGCCAGTTGACAAGATGGTTGGACTGAATTTAGATAACGAGCCAGTTGACAAGACGATTGGACTGGCTTTGGATAACTAGCCATTTGACAAGACTATTGGAATGACTTTGGGTAACGAGTCAGTTGACGAGATGGTTGGACTGACTTTCGATAACAAGCCAATTGACAACATGATTGGGCTGACTTTGGATAAAGATCCAGTTGACAAGATGATTGGACTGACTTTGGATGATGAGCCAGTTGAGAAGATGATCGACTGACTTTGGATAACAAGCCAGTTGACAAGACGATTGGACTGACTTTGGATAATAAGCCAGTTGACAGATGATTAGACAGACTTTGGATAACATGCCAGTTGAGAAGTCGGATGGACTGACTTTGGATAATAAGCCAGTTGACCGACGATTGGACTGGCATTGGATAACAGGCCAGTTGACAAGACGATTGGACTGAGTTTGGTTAACAAGCCAGTTGACAAGATGATCGGATTGATTCTGGATAACAAGCCAGTTGACAAGATGATTGGACTGACTTTGGATAATGAGCCAGTTGACAGACAATTGGACTGACTTTTGATATGGAGCTAGTTGACAAAACCTTTGTACTGACATTGTATAACAAGCCAGTTGACAAGACGATTGGACTGACTTTGGATAACAATAGATTTGACAAAATGATTGGACTGACTGTGGATAATAAGTTAGTTTACAGGCAATTGGACTGACTTTGGTTAACAAGACAGTTGACAAGATGGTTCGACTGACTTTGGATAACAAATAGATTGACAAGACGATTGGACTGACTTTGGATAACAAGCCAATTGAGAAGACGATTGGACTGACTTTGGATAACAAACCAGTTGACAATATAGTTGGACTGACTTTGGATAACAAGTAACTTGACAAGATGACAGGACTGACTCTGGATAACAAGCCACTTGACAAGACGATTGGACTGACTTTGGATAACAAGCCAGTTTGACAAGACGATTGAACTGGCTTTGGATAACAAGCCAGCTGACAAGACTGTTTCACTGTATTTGGATAAAGAGCCAGTTGATAAGACGATTATGCTGATTTTGGATAACGAGCAGGTTGACAAGCCAATTGTTCTGAATCTGGATAACGAGCTACTTGACAAGATGGTTGGACTGACTTTCGATAACAAGGCAATTGACAACATGATTAGACTGACTTTGGATTATGAGCCAGTTGAAAAGACGATTGGACTTACTTTGGGTAACAAGTCAGTTTAGAAGATGATTGGACTAAGTTTGGATAATAAGCCAGTTGACAGACGATTGGACAAGACTTTGGATATCAAGCCAGTTGACAAGACGGATGGACTGACTTTGATAATAAGCCATCTGACAGACGATTGTACTGACATTGGTAACAAGCCATTTAACAAGACAATTAGACTGACTTTGGATAACGAGCCAGTTAATAAGACGATTGGACAGACTTTGGATAAAAAGCAAGTTGACAAGATGATCGGATTGACTCTGGATAACAAGCCAGTTGACAAGACGATTGGACTGACTTTTGATAATGAGCCAGTTGACAGACAATTGGACTGACTTTGGATAAAATGCTAGTTGACAAGACGATTGGACTGACTTTGGATAAGAAGCCAATTGACAAGACAATTGGACTGACTTTGGATAACAAACCAGTTTACAAGATGTTTGGGACTGACTTTGGATAACAAGCCACTTAGCAAGATGATTGGCTGGCTTTGGATAACAAGCCATTTGACAAGACGGTTGAACTGACTTTGGATAACAACCAGTTGATAAGATGATTGGACTGGCTTTGGAATACAAGCTAGTTGACAAGACAGTTGGACTGACTTTAGATAACAAGCCACTTGACAAGATGACTGGACTGACTTTAGATAACAAGCCAGTTGACAAGACGATTGGACTGGCTTTGGATGACAAGCCAGTTGACAAGACGGTTGGACTGAATTTTTATAACGAGCCAGTTGACAAGACTATTGGAGTGACTTCGGATAACGAGTCAGTTTACAAGACAGTTGGAGTGACTTTCGATAACAAGCCAATGACAACATGATTGGGCTGACTTTGGATAAAGATCCAGTTGACAAGATGATTGAACTGACTTTGGATAATGAGACAGTTGACAAGATGATCGGACTGACTTTGGATAACAAGCCAGTTGACGACGATTGGACTGACTTTGGATAATAAGCCAGTTGACAGACGGTTAGACAGACTTTGGATAACAAGCAAGTTGAGAAGTCGGATGAACTGACTTTGGATAATAAGCCAGTTGACAGACGATTAGACTGACATTGGATAACAAGCCAGTTGACAAGACGATTGGACTGACTTTGGTTAAGAAGCCAGTTGACAAGATGATCGAATTGCCTCTGGATAACAAGCCAGTTGCAAGATGATTGGACTGACTTTGGATAATAAGCCAGTTGACAGACAATTGGACTGACTTTGGATAATGAGCTAGTTGACAAGACGTTTGGACTGACATTTTATAACAAGCCAGTTGCCAGACGATTGGATTGACTTTGGATAACAAGAGATTTGACAAAATGATTGAACTGACTGTGGATAATAAGCCAGTTTACAGACAATTGGACTGACTTTGGTTAACAAGACAGTTGACAAGATGGTTCGACTGAATTTGGATAACAAATAGATTGACAAGAAAATTGGACTGGCTTTGGATAACAAGCCAATTGACAAGACGATTGGACTGACTTTGGATAACAAACTAGTTAAAAAGATAGTTGGACTGACTTTGGATAACAAGCCACTGACAAGATGACAGGACTGACTTTGGATAATAAGCCACTTGACAAGACGATTGGACTGACTTTGGATAACAAGCCAGTTGACAAGATGATTGGACTGGCTTTGGATAACAAGCCAGCAGACAAGACTGTTTCACTGAATTTGGATACTGAGCCAGTTGATAAGACGATTGGGCTGATTTTGGATAACGAGCCAGCTGACAAGCCAATTGGACTGAATTTGGATAACGAGCCACTTGATAAGATGGTTTGACTGACTTTCGATAACAAGGCAATTGACAACATGATTAGACTGACTTTGGATAATGAGCCAGTTGAAAAAGACGATCGGACTTACTTTGGGTAACAACTCAGTTTAGAGATTGATTGGACTGACTTTGGTTAATAAGCCAATTGACAGACGATTGGACAGACTTTCGATATCAAGCCTGTTGACAAGACGGATAGACTGACTTTGGATAATAAGCCAGCTGACAGAAGATTGTACTGACATTGGATAACAAGCCATTTGACATGACAATTAGACTGACTTTGGATAACGAGCCACTTGACAAGAGGATTGGGCTGCCTTTGGATAACAAGCCATTGACAAGACGATTGAACTGACTTTGGATAACAAGCCAGTTGATAAGATGATTGGACTGGCTTTGGATAACAAGCCACCTGACAAGACGACTCGACTGAATTTGGATAGTAAGCCAGTTGACAAGACGATTGGACAGGCTTTGGATGACAAGCCAGTTGACAAGACGATTGGACTGAATTTGGATAACGAACCAGTTGACAAGACGACTGGACTGGCCTTGGATAACGAGCCAGTTGACAAGATTATTGGTCTGACTTTGGATAACGAGTCAGTTTACAAGACGGTTGGACTGACTTTCGATAACAAGCCAATTGACAACATGATTGGACTGACTTTGGATAAAGATCCAGTTGACAAGATGATTGGACTGACTTTGGATAATGAGCCAGTTGACAAGATGATCGGACTGACTTTGGATAACAAGCCAGTTGACGACGATTGGACTGACTTTGGATAATAAGCCAGTTGACAGACGGTTAGACAGACTTTGGATAACAAGCAAGTTGAGAAGTCGGATGAACTGACTTTGGATAATAAGCCAGTTGGCAGACGATTGGACTGACATTGGGATAACAAGCCAGTTGACAAGACGATTGGACTGACTTTGGATAACGAGCCAGTTGACAAGACGATTGGACTGACTTTGGTTAACAATCCAGTTGACAAGATGATCGGATTGATTGTGGATAACAAGCCAATTGACAAGATGATTGGACTGACTTTGATAATGAGCCAGTTGACAGACAATTGGACTGACTTTGGATAATGAGCTACTTGACAAGACGTTTGGACTGACATTGGATGACAAGCCAGTTGACAAGACGATTGGGCTGACTTTGGATAACGAGCCTTTTGACAAGACGATTGAACTGACTTTGGATAAGAAGCCAGTTGACAAGACAATTAGACTGACTCTGGATAGCAAGCCAGTTGACAAGATTATTGGATTGACTCTGGATAACAAGCCAGTTGACAAGATGATTGGACTGACTTTGGATAATAAGCCATTTTACAGACAATTGGACTGACTTTGGGTAATAAGCCAGTTGACAAGACGGTTGGACTGACTTTGGATAAGAAGTAGGTTGATAAGACGATTGGACTGACTTGGATAGCAAGCCAATTGACAAGACGATTGGACAGACTTTGGATAAGAAACCAGTTGACAAGACGGTTGATTAACTTTGGATAACAAGCCACTTGATAAGATGATTGGACTGACTTTGGATAATAAGCCAGTTGACAAGACGATTGGACTGCTTTCGATACAAGCCAGTTGACTAGACGGTTGGACTGAATTTGGATAATGAGCCAGTTGACAAGACGATTGGACTGACTTTGGATAACAAACCAGTTTACAAGACAATTGGACTGATTTTGGATAACTTGCCAGTTGACAAGACAATTGGACTGAATTTGTATAACGAGCCAGTAGACAAGACGGTTGTACTGACTTTCGATAACAAGCCAATTGACAACATTATTGGACTGACTTTGGATAAAGAGCCAGTTGATAAGATGATTTGACTGACTTTGGATAATGAGCCAGTTGACAATATGAATGGACTGAATTTGGATAACAAGCCAGTTGACAAGATGATTGGTCTGACTTTGGATAATAAGCCAGGTGACAGACGATTGGACTGACTTTAGATAACAAGCCAGTTGACAAAACCGATGGACTGACTTTGGATAACAAGCCATGTGACAGACGATTGGACTGACATTGGATAACAAGCCATTTGACAAGACGATTGAACTGACTTTGGATAAGGAGCCAGTTGACAAGACGATTGGACTGACTTTCGATAACAAGCCAGTTGACAAGACTATTGGACTGACTTTGGATAACAAGCCAGTTTGACAAGATGATCGGGTTGACTGTGGATAACAAGCCAGTTGACAAGATTATTGGACTGACTTTGGATAATGAGCCAGTCGAAAGGCAATTGGACTGACTTTGTATAACATGCCAGTTATCAAGACGATTTTACTGACTTTGGATAACAAGCCAGTTGACAAGGACGATTGGACTGACTTTGGATAACAAATCAGTTGACAAGATGGTTGGACTGAATTTGGATAACAAGCCACTTGATAAGATGATTGGGGCTGACTTTGGATAAGAAGCCACTTGAGAAGGTGATTGGACTGACTTTGTATAACAAGCCAGTCGACAAGATGATTGGACTGGCTTTGGATAAAAAGCCAGTTGACAAGACAGTTGGACTGACTTTGGATAACAAGCTACTTGACAAGACAACTGGACTGACTTTGGATAACAATTCAGTTGGCAAGACGATTGGACTGGCTTTGGATTACCAGCCAGCTGACAAGATGGTTGGACTGAATTTGGATAACGAGCCAATTGACAAGATGATTGGACTGACTTTGCATACTGTAACGAGCCATTTCACAAGATAATTAGACTAACTTTGGATAACGAGTCAGTTGACAAGACGGGTTGTACTGGCTTCCGATAACAAGCCAATTGACATCATGATATGACTGATTCTGGATATAGAGCCAGTTGAGAAGATGACTGGACGGATTTTGGACAATGAGCCAGTTGACAAGATGATTGGACTGACTTTGGATGACAAGGCAGTTGACAGACGATTGGTCTGACTTTGGATAAGAAGCCAGTTGGTAGACGATCTGACAGACTTTGGATAACAAGCCAGTTGACAAGTCGGATGGACTGACTTTGTATAATAAGCCAGTTGACTGAAGATTGACTGGACATGGATAACAAGCCAGTTGACATAGACGATTGGACTGAATTTGGATAACGAGCCAGTGTTTCAAGATGATTTCACTGACTTTGGAGAACATGCCAGTTGACGAGACAATTAGACTGACTTTGGATAACAAGACAGTTGATAAAATGATCGGATTGACTCTAGCTAACAAGCCTGTTGACAAGATGATTGGACCGACTTTGGATAATGAGCCAGTTGACAGAGAATTGGACTGACTTTGGATAACATGCCAGATGACAAGATAATTGGACTGACTTTGGGGAACAAGCCAATTGACAAGACTATTGGACTGACTTGGATAACAAACCAGTTGGACAAGTCGTTGGAGTGAATTTGGGAGAGCCAGTTGACATGACGATTGGACTGGCCTTGGATAACGACCAGTTGTCAATACTATGAGAGTGACTTTGGGAACAAGCCACTTGAGAAGATGAGAGGACTTGCTTGGGATAACAAGCCACTTGACAAGACGAGGGGACTGACTTTGGCTAACAGACAGGTGACAAGATGATTGGACTG
>JANJGK010006842.1:0-12500 GCA_039081455.1 Macrobrachium rosenbergii
TATTTTTAGTAAATATCAATTGGTGTTCTTTATTTCTTCTATTGTTCATTAGGCAAACTCACTATCGCTGAGGATGGACGATTGATAACGACCCATAATCTTTGTCACGGGTAACTGTTGGCGGTCTTTGTTGCTTCATCAGGCTAAAATGTGAATGTTTCCAGTTTTTTAATTGGTTAATAAGAGGATCTAGTTCTTCAGCAAGTTCAAATGAGAATTTTTTTTGAGTAATATAAGACCATTTTTTTTTTTACAGGTTGAAAGGCAATCATTGTCTGTTATCGATTCGGTGTCATTGGCCACCGTCGTTGAGATACCAGATTACCTAAACAGACGAAAATAAATCTGTCAGGCTTAAGGAAAATGCCCTACATTTTCCATTACTGATAAATCCCCACTTGTTGTACTTGAGCACGCATGAAATGTAGGACTCATGAAATTCTGGTCCTATATAATGATTAGAATATTTATATAAATTTTGATACCAGCCTAATAGGGTTGCTTGTTGTGTGGGAGGAACGCAAAGATAAACTGTATCCTCTTGAGTTATGAATTTACTCTAAAAGCATCTCCAGTTGATAGTTGGAACTTGCAGACAGAATCTTATATCAATAGTGAACTTGCTGTTAAAAGATTATCATTCATGTATTAGGAACGTGCACATGAAATTTACTCCTGTGTTGAAATGGGTTTCTCTTTGAATAGTAGAAATGTGTGAACTAGTATTTGAAGGTTACCAGGCTTGTATTAGAAACCTGTAGATAAACTTAGAGAGTGCCGAATTTACTTGAAAAAGGCCTCTCTTTAAGTAGAAGAAACATACAAGATACCATGTTACATGAATGGTGAACTTGCTTGTATAGCGTTGCTTGTTATGTATTAGGAACGAGTTAATGAAATTTACCTTGAGTGTTGAACAACTGACTCTGACAGGGTTTCAATGATGAATTTGTTTTTAATGGGTTGCTTGTTGTGTTTCAGCAGCGTGTGGTTGAGGTTCGTCCTTAGTGGTGAATTTACTTTAAAACGTTTCCATATGAATAGTAAAAACTTTTAAGATAAAATTTTTACGAGAATGGTGAGAATGCTTTGTAGGAATTGACTACTGAGCATTAGGAACGTGTAGATGAACTTTTGAGTGGTGAATTTACCCTAAACGGGTTTCTTGCCGAATAATGGAAACTTGTAGATAAAATTTTCCTTGAGAAATGGACTTGCTCTTGTAAGGTTGCTTGTTGTATTAAGAGCGTCTAGAGGATATTTATTCTTACCTGTGACTTTACTCAAAAAGGGCTTTTAATTGAATTATAAAAACCTGTATGGTATAATCTTACACGAATGGATAACTAGTTTTCAAAGGGCACCCAAGTTTTGTATTAGGATCTGGTAGGTAAAATTCACTCCTTGAGTGGTGAATTTGCTCTAAAAGTGTTTCTAGTTAAATAGCGGAACTTGCAGATTAAATGTTACAAGAATGAACAACTTGCATTTCAATAATTGCTTGTTGTGTTTTAGGAACGTTTAATAAAACGTTCCTAAAACACAACAAGCAATTATTGAAATGCAAGTTGTTCATTCTTGTAACATTAAACGTTCCTAAAACACAACAAGCAATTATTGAAATGCAAGTTGTTCATTCTTGTAACATTTAATCTGCAAGTTCCGCTATTTTAATAAAACGTATTTTATGGCTGGTGACTTTACTTTAATAGGTTTCTTGACGAGTAGGAGAAACACTTAGATAGCATGGCGAATGAAAAGTAAACTTGCTTTGAAATGGTTGCTTGTTATATAGTGGAAACTTGTAGATAGAAGGACGCATGATTGTTGAATATAACCTAACAGGGGTGCTTGTAGATAACTTTTATTGTGTAAATGGTGCAATGTATTATACAGAACTTATTAGGTAAAATGCTAGCTGAATGATGACCTTACTCTGGAAAGATACTTGTACGTTAGAAGCTTGTAAATGAAATAATTGTTGCATGAATGGACATACTCAGAGTACAAGGAACTCGTAGGAAAGCTTTCGTGACAAAGAATGATGTTAGGTCCCCACTGACAGCTATAAATGACTCAAGAAACAGAGGCAGTCTGACATGTTAATGACACGGTTGATAATTGCTGGCGACAGACACCAGACAGCGGATAGAAGCCGAAGTCTGGGGATAATCTGACGCATCTAAAAGTCTTCTACTGATAAGATTCCCTTTTCCCTTTTTCTTCTCATAAAGTTGTGCCATTGTGATGGTGAAAGTTCTGGACATTCTTTGAACGGCTCTTTGATGGAGTGTCTGTTGTTAATGGATGACTTCAGGAAATTTAATGACTTAGTTAAAGGAAAAAGAAGTATCAAAGTATTTTGAATTGGTAATAGATGCTGTAGTGGTAGTAGTAGTAGTAGTAGTAGTAGTCTTTTTCCTACTCCTTATTAGTAGGAAATGTTGCAAAAATTGAGTGATAATAATAATTAAGACTGAATACTCTTCATATACCATATAATGGTAATCATATATTTCATTTTTTATTTTCCATATCTGCTGTTTCTTCTCATTGTTGCTGTCTTCGATATCTCTCAAGTTAGAATCCTCAGTGACAAACTGGATTTTTATTGGGGTATTCGTATCACTGAAAGGGAGTGTTCGGGAAATGGAGATTTAAAGATTTATATTTATAGTCACCTAAATCCCGGTATTAGTGGCAGGAGTCTTGTGTAGCATTATAACAGATTACTTAAGGATTAGATTTACAACAACCGTATTAATAGAGTAGACTTTATCTTACGATTTTTTCCAATCTGGATGTAAGTCAAAATCGGATTACAGACAGACATTTGAAAGACTGGATTACAGTACCTATATGTCTAGATTAATTTCCATTTGTTCCGCCTTCCTGTACGAGGACCAAAAAGTCTATTAGAAACAGACAGACAGACAGGCAGGCAGGCAGGGCTCGAGCGTTGATTGCAGCGAAAAATCAGAAATTTAGATCAAGGAAGTTTGTGTCTTCCTTCTTGCATAATTCAGTTTTTGCTGCACCCCCCTTTGCGAATTTTTGTGACTAAAGATTTAAAATCTAAGGAAAGCAAGCAAGCAAACAAACGAATGAACACTATTTCATTTCTGGCGAGTTGTAGAAGAGGTATTTTAAACATTTGCAGTTAAATGATTTTGTGGATTTCACATCCTATTGAAAACATTGTACAAAACTTGGTAGTTAATTGTAACATATATTTAAAATTTTAAGCAATCACCTTGATTAATGAAAGGATTTCCTTTTATGCAAAAGGAAGAAAGAGGAATTAATTTTTGTTTTACGCACGCAGTGAAATTCTTTCAAGCAGTGAATATCAGTTGGCTCTAGCAGAGACCGACTTCTAAACAATCCCAGCTCAGAGATGTTCGTGCTATTGTTCTTCGAGCACAACGCACAGCGTAATAAACTGGCGACAGGAATCTTCGATGAAAAGGAGAGGAAAAGTCGAGGAGAAGCCGTCAAAGGAATCTGTTCATAAGCTCATCTTATTGCACCCCAGGCACACAATAACTCTTAATCTAAAGTTATTGTACAGCGTAATCGCAATGATGAGATCTGATATGTCCTTGGCTAACCCTCTGCCCCCACCCCATCTCCACTCATTAATCCTTCCCCCCCCCTTACATCCCCTTCCCCCCATCCAAGTACACTGTGATGCTTCTCCAGGTACAGTTTACTTGATGAAGACGACAGTAATTGGAGAGAGAGAGAGAGAGAGAGAGAGAGAGAGAGAGAGAGAGAGAGAGAGAGAGAGAGAGAGAGAGAGAGAGGAGAGAGAGATTGATTTTCAAGTCCCTAGGTAATATGAATGGAAGAGAGAATGAAAGGAAAATTTTAAAAGATAATAAAAGAGAGAGAGAGAGAGAGAGAGAGAGAGAGAGAGAGAGAGAGAGAGAGAGAGAGAGAGAGAGAGAATTTCAAGAAATCTCTAAAAACGAAAGAGAGAGAGAGAGAGAGATAAAGAGGTAGGAGAGAGAAAAAAATATTCAGTTGCATGCTGAAACGTGATAAGAGAGGGAGAGAGAATTTAGGGTAAAGTTGAAAATAAAAGGAGAGAGAGAGAGAGAGAGAGAGAGAGAGAGAGAGAGAGAGAGAGAGAGAGAGAGAGAGAATTTCATGGAAAATTATGAAACGAAATGAAAGAGAACAAGGATTCCAAGAAAAATATCAAAGCTTAGAGTTTCTGTACAATATCAAAATAAATTATAAAAAAAGAGATGTGGGGAGGGGGGGGTGGGAGGCAGGATTGAGGATAATCACCTTCTGTTCATATTTCATCACGTTCAGTTATCTTTCTCACACAGACTCTTATATTCTTATCATATGATTTTGTAATGACATTCACAGAAAGGACTAACTACATGTCATTCACCCATCAGAAGTGAACAAACTCTCTCTCTCTCTCTCTCTCTCTCTCTCTCTCTCTCTCCTCTCTCTCTCTCTCTCTCTCTCTCTCTCTCTCTCTCTCTCTCTCATCTTTGCAGGGAGTAGATGGTACTTATAGTAAGTTATAACTGGAGTAGGTTACGAAGCAAAATATATTGCCGAAGAGCTGTAAGATAACGCGTTTGTTTGCCCGGACTTTGTGAAAGGTCACATTTGATTGACGTTTTATATGACTTAGGCAGTAATACTGTTAGCAACCTCATAATTCGGATCATAATGTTGTTAGTAAACTCAAGGTGAACGGGTGAAGGAACTTATGATCAAAGACAAGGAAATATGAAACATTTTTATTTTCTTATGAATATTAAGATAGGCTTCAGTTGCGAGATGTGTGTGTGTGTGTGTGTGTGTATAGTGTTGTTCAGCGCACTGTTGATGAGACTTGAAATGGTGCGTGAGGCAGCTAATAATTCATCCTCTGTTCAGCAATAATAATAATCTCCAAATACCATACGCCTTTTCCATTTACAAGGGTGACTCCAAACCTTTTTTCCAGCCCGGGTGCCACCAACCAAATCACCCGACCACCAGTTTACCTTATTCACTGCTGAAGTCAACAGGGGCATGATAACTTTTCCTAAAAGGGCCTCCAAAACTTCCTCCCCAGTGTGATCGAACTCCGGTCTGGGGGACAGTTCATCCTCATATTCTGCTTCGGTCATTTATGTCCAATCACTGTTGCTTCAAGTAATTTTCGTCCGAACAGTTGCAATTCCAGTCAGTGGTTCCAATCATTTGTTTTTGATTAATTGTCTGCCATTCTCCCGCTTCAGTTGCCGAAACTTCTGAGCGAATCTGCTCATTATCATTTCTGAATTTCGTGTCAGCTGTGGAAAGGTCTAGAAACTCACCGTTAATAATAAAGAAAATCTGAAAAAATGTTGCTTACAGCTGATGTGACGTCTACAGAAAATGAACAGAGCTGCAGTTGCACTAACAAATTGTGCTCTTAATTTGATCATTAATTTTACTGCAACTGTGGGTCTCCATCGGTCACCAAGATGTGCTGGTATAAGGACGGCGTGATCCACAGCACCAGATATTGCATCATCACTGGGTTGTGTGAATCCAGAAGTGAATATGAGGCTTCTTTTTAATTTGATAACCATACCAGTCTCATGGGGCACCTTAGGCAAGGGTCGTTACTGGAATACAGCTTACCAATTCTAAACCAACGCCTACCGATTTTACGTGGGTACACCAAAGCCTTTCTGTGTCATGGTCGTTGGTTTTGGCAATAACTACCATGAACAGCTATAGTCGATGGTTCGTTTATTCATTCTTGAATCATCGTCACATGGCCATTGCCTCCTCAACACTTACAATTCTCTCTCTCTCTCTCTCTCTCTCTCTCTCCTCTCTCTCTCTCTCTCCTCTCTCTCTCTCTCTCTCTCTCTCGTGTTTATTTAAATTCGCCTGGATACCGGGCTAGGTTATGTTGTTAGCTTTGAGTATGGAAAGAATATTGAACAACAGTAATAATAGAAAACTTCTAGTTTAAACTTGAAAGGAATGATGTCACTTTCATACCTCCAGTGTGGCGTCATCAAACACTGTATTGAATTCGACAATCTTTATCAAACAGTGTGACGTGTTGTAACATCTTGGTTTGTGCGATGTCTCACACGAGCACGTTTGTTGTCATTCTGAGCATCTTGCAGACAAAATTTCCACATGGTAGCCAACATTGGTGGCAAAAATTGATATCGTGATGTTTCCATACCTGACATTCGAAAATTTCCTGTGTACAGATTCCGTATGGTCACTTTGTCTCGTCTGTTGAGTTCGGAGGGCCACAGCAGGCCACGTGCTCGCTTTCATACTTTATCAGTCATATGGGAGGCACTAGAGCAAATACCTCAGCTGGCATAAGGCCGGCTTAATCTAAACGAATCAACAAATGTTAGCCATGTCAACCTACTGTAACTTGTAAGTAGATGAGGTGACTCCCAAGTATTTGGAATTTATTACTGAATGAGCGTAACTTGAAGTTTTTTATAAATATAGTTGGTTGCCGCAACGTACACCATTAATGCAGAGAAATGGATTTTAATTTTAAATCGGGATAAATCTTTGATATCCTAACTCCTGGTTGGTAGATCAGGAGAGAGAGGTATGGCGGATATCAATTACCCTTTCGATATTTGGTACTTGGTGCTGTGTTTATCATGAGGATACTTAGAGATAATGGAGGGTAGGCATGTAGATCGGTAGATTTCCCCTCAGTTTGTAAACTTACCGGTAATTTACTTTGAACATAGAATTTTTCCCGTAATGTGAGTTTTACTTTCATACTCCCAGTAGATTTCCGGTAATTCCCCCCCCAGCTAAGAACGTTTCCGGTTTTTTTTTTTTTTTTTTTTTTCTTAGAGTACTGGTTTCCGTAGTTACAGAACTCCTGTTGTATTGGTGTGTGTTTGTTTCTCTTTCACTTCCGGTAGATTTCTTTCAGATCAACAGGGTTGAGAAATTTCTCATACTTTTCTACAAATCCTTTGCTGCAACACAGGTCCTTGTCCGAATCTTGATTTTGATTTTTTTTTTTTTTTTTTTTCGAGAAATTGGTACATTGTTTTCCTTCAGGCCTGGGCTATGTAATCGTACTTGATTGCAGTCCCGTTTAAATTGACTATTTAAACAAGTAATGTAGGTTATAGTTTGATATGTTCCCGTGAATCCCGTGAAACATACGGGGAGACATGAAGACGATGGGTAAAGTTTAACTTTCTCTTCCATCTTTTTTATTTCTCCTTCAGGATCCATTGTACTTTGGTTAAGTTAAATTTATGCTCAGTGTTTGCAACATTTATTCTTTTGATTTTTTGGTAATGTCAGTCAAAGCTATTTTCAGATCATAATGGCATAAAAATTCGCAGAATATGGATGCAATTGTTGCTTTTTTATAAACCCAAACATTTATGCATACATGCACAAGTGCGCACACACGCACACATAGATATTATATAATATATATATATATATATATATATATATATATATATATATATATATATATATATATATATATATATATATATATATATATATATATATAAATATATATATATATATATATATATATATATATATATATATATAATGTATATGTATGTAAGATATATACATAAACTGTGTATATATATAATGTATATTTATGTAAGATATATACTTAAACTATATATATAAAATGTGTGTATGTATGTGTATATGGTATCTACAGAATCAGATGTTATGTGTATCGTATGCGCTAGGTAATGTGTTCATAATATAGTTGCCGTCTTACTGTAGATATGCAAGTATTTTTCTATATTTCAGAACCTGAAGGTCCGTCTCCTAAGCAGTGAGTCTTCCCTAGTTGCAACAGTCCGTGTAAATAACAGCGTCGACTTGACCGTAAGAGATCCCAAGAAAGGCCAGAAGTTCAAATGTCATGCATATGAGAAATCGATTCTACACGTGCGAGGGTTGCAATCGGACTTCTGTGAGGTTAAGAAACATTTTCATTATCCAAGGTGAGTACATATATATATATATATATATATATATATATATATATATATATATATATATATATATATGTGTGTGTGTGTGTGTGTGTGTGTGTGTGTGTGTGTGTGTGTGTGTGTGTGTATTATAGATAGATATAGATATTGCTGTATGTATCCATGTTTTTCTTTTCAGTATATAGCAAAGTGGACGAAAAATAAATTCTGTTTTGAAAGCATTTAAATACTGCAATCTTTTTGAGGGGTAATATATATATATATATATATATATATATATATATATATATATATATATATATATATATATATATATATATATATATATATACACCCGTGAATTGTTTATGCTTACAATTATTCGGCCACAAATATTTACTATTCCTTTGGAATAACTTGCACCCAAAGGGAATTATGATTGGAAAGGTCTTCTGCCCCGGTGAGGAATCGAAGCTGGGCATTTGGTTAAGAAAGTGATGAACGGCCGACTTGAACATCCGGCTATCAAGAGAGATGTAAGTTGTTATCGACTTTGCTCTACATATATCCGTCGATTTCAGGTTCTGTGCTTTGAGTCAGTATCAGTCCATCTCCGTAATGATAACTGATTGGCCAATTTGCAGCGCCTGGCTAATTATGAAGTTTTGTCGACGTTATTTATACTCGCAAATTAAACTCATCACACTCGAATGGTAAAATCAAATCTACAGTTTCTTAGTGCTTGTAAATCATAGGCCCAGGTTCGAATCTTGGCTAGGGTAAAAGCCGTTGGCGTTAGTGATTATGACATTTAGGCTGTGACGCCAAGCCTTGGGGCACAAGTTATCAGTTATAATTCCCTTTGGGTGGAAGTTACTCTCAAGGTATAGTGAATTCGATGTTGAATTATGTTTGTGGCTATATACACACACACACACACACACACACACACACACACACACACATATATATATATATATATATATATATATATATATATATATATATATATATATATATATATGTATGTATGTGTGTGTGTTCGCGTGTATATGTTCATCATTTTGTGCGCAAAATCGTTTCGTGTGGCTCGTAAGAAAAAACTGAACGATGGTTCCAAGTTCTATAGAACTTTGATAATTCGTGGATGAAAGATGTGTGTATTATATATATATATATATATATATATATATATATATATATATATATATTATATATATTTATATATATATATATATATATATATTGGTATTAATATATTTATATCTAATTCAGTATTAATCTGTGTCCCCCTAATATGGGGTGGTTCAAAAGAAAGAACAACACACTAGTCACTACTACATTCATGCTTTCACATCAACTCCATCAGACCTGCACCAAAGGCTCAACAGTAAACCGTATAACCCCCCCCCCTCCAACCCACCTACACTACGTCATGCATCCCTGTCTGCATGCAGTATCATTCTCCTTGGATATTTAGTCTTTTTTTTTTTTATAGTAACCCCCTCCCCACATCTCTTTCTTACGCCACTTACACTCTGCGAACAGATCTTCTCTACAACTTCAACCTTCTTTCATTCGCGTCCAACTTCAGCACTTCACAGATGGACAAAGGTCGAAGTTAAAAAAATAACAAGTTATGATTCTCCTGAGTGGTGCTGTTAGCAAAATATAGTGGCTAAATAGGGGGTTCCCTTGTGTGCGGGAGAAGGTGATATATGCTCTTGTAGGAAAGATTTGAGCATGTTTGGGAAAGGGTCTGGAGGGCGTCCACTGTGGAAGTAAGACAGACAATAGGAGGACTTACAGGAGCAGAGCTGGGCGACTTGAGACCAGGAAAAATGTGTACTGAATATTTATTTTAAATGGGAAATCATAAGAGGAATACAAAAATTTTGGTGAAAGTTAGGAAAGAACCGACAGAGAAACCATGTGTAAGATATTGATTATAATGCATGAATCAGAGCGACTGAAGTTCGCGTGATATAAGAGGAAATGCTTTTTGGGACATACAGACTGGAAAATTCGTGTTATTTAAACTTATGTCTGAAACAGGGGTGTTGAGTCTCCAAGACTGCATAAACGTTTGCCAATGGAGTGTTAGGAGAAGTAACAAAACGTTTGTGGACGAAGTGATGAAATAAATCTAATAAAACGTTTGTGGATGTAACGTTTGTGGACGAAGTGGTGAAATAAATCTAATAAAACGTTTGTGGATGTAGTAGTGAGAAATTCAGCTAAAATGATTGTGGGTAGGATGACAAGAGAAATCAGGTAAAATCATTGTGGTTAGGGTGATGAGAGGAATCAGGTAAAACTTGTGTGGGTGGAGCGATGAAATAAATCAAGCAAAATCCTTTCTGGATGTAATGATGAGGATGAGGGAAGAGTGACGAGAGAAGACGGGGAAAAATGGATTTGGATGGAGAGATGAGAGAAATCGGGCAAAATATTTTTGATGGAGTGATGAGAGCATAGGATAAAACTCTTGTGTGATGATTTGATGAAAAAAATCGGGTAAAACAATTGTTGGTAACGTTAGGAGAGAAATCAAGCAAAATAATTTGGGTGGAGTGGTGAGAGAAATCAGTTAAAACACGTGTGAATTGATTAATGAGGGAATTCTGGCAATACACTTGGTAGAATGCAGAGAGAAATCAAGTAAGATATATTAGGTAGGGGTGATAACAAAAAAAAAACAAAAACAGGTAAAAGGGTGCATGAAACAATGAGAAAAATCAGGTAAAACATTAACGTTATGTAGTAACGAAAGAAATCAGGTGAAATGCTTGTGGATTGATTGACGAGAGAAATCAGGGAAAAAGCTTGTGGACGGAGTGATGACAGGAATCAGGTAAAATACTTATGGATGAAGGGATGATAGGAATCAGGTAAAATGCTTGTGGATGGATTGACGAGAGAAATCATGTGAAATGCTTGTGGATTGACTGACAGGAGAAATCAGGTGAAATGCTTGTGGATGGATTGACAAGAGAAATCAGGTGAAATGCTTGTGAATGGATTGGCGAGAGAAATCACGTGGAATGCTAGTGGATGGATTGACAAGAGAAATCATTTGAAATGCTTGTGGATGGACTGACAGGAGAAATCAGGTGAAATGCTTTTTGATGGATTGACAAGCGAAATCAGGTGAAATGCTTGTGGATGGATTGACAAGAGAAATCATGTGAAATGTTTGTGGATGGATTGACAAGAGAAATCAGGTGAAATGCTTGTGGATGCATTGAAAAGAGAAATCAGGTAAAATGCTTGTGGATGGATTGACAAGAGAAATCAGGTGAAATGATTGTGGATGGATTGACAAGAGAAATCGGGTGAATGCTTGTGGATGGATTGGCAAGAGAATTCAGGTGAAATGCTTGTGGATGGATTGACGAGAGAAATCAGGTAAAATGCTTGTGGATGGATTGACGAGAGAAATCATGTGAAATGATTGTGGATGGATTGACGAGAGAAATCATGTGAAATGCTTGTGGATGGATTGACGAGATAAATCATGTGAAATGCTTGTGGATGGATTGACAAGAGAAATCAGGTGAAATGCTTGTGGATAGATTGACAAAAGAAATCAGGTGAAATGCTTGTGGATAGATTGACAAGGGAAATCAGGTGAAATGCTTGTGGATGGATTGACGAGAGAAATCAGGTGAAATGCTTGTGGATGGATTGACGAGAGAAATCAAGTGAAATGCTTGTGGATGGATTGACAAGCGAAATCAGGTGAAAAGCTTGTGGATGGATTGACAAGCGAAATCAGGTTTAATGCTTGTGGATGGGTTGACGAGAGAAATCAGGTGAAATGCTTGTGGATGGATTGACGAGAGAAATCATGTGAAATGCTTGTGGATGGATTGACGAGATTTCGAAATCTTGTGAAATGCTTGTGGATTGATTGACGAGAGAAATCAGGGAAAAAGCTTGTGGACGGAGTGATGATATCAGTCAGATAAAATGGTCGTGGATGGAGTAACGAAAGAACTCTGCTAAAACGGTTTTGTATGGAGTAATGATAGAAATGAGGTAAAGACTTCTGGAATAAAATGATGAGAAAAATCTCGTAAACTGTTGTGGGTGGAGTGATGAGATAAATCGAGTAAAGTGCTTGTGGGTGGAGTGACGAGAAAACTGAGGAAAAAGGTTTTTGGATGGATAAATACGAGAAATCAGGCAAGATTATAATTTTGTATTTTCCATTTTACTTTCCTTTAACATAATGACTGAATTACTTGTAGGGTTCTGTTTGTATGTTTGCGTCTCTCTCTCTCTCTCTCTCTCTCTCTCTCTCTCTCTCTCTCTCTCTCTCTCTCTCTCTCTCTCTCTCTCAAGCTCGGGCGTTTCAGCATGCTGATGCATCTCTCGTCGTGATCGCCAGCCTGCAACGCGTGAGAATGCATTACGTTCATGATACATTGCTGAACATGAGTCTAGTCTGTGTACGTGCTTGTGTGTGCGTTGTATGTCTAGAGATTGATGAAATGGACAGACGTCTGTGTACGTGCTTGTGTGTGCGTTGTA
>JANJGK010006842.1:17500-30000 GCA_039081455.1 Macrobrachium rosenbergii
GTTGATGGTTATGTTCAGTGTGACTTTATATTGTAAAAAAAAATTAGAAATATATATGTGTATATAGTGTGTGTTTCTTATATATATATATATATATATATATATATATATATATATATATATATATATATATACATATATATATATATATATATATATATATATATATATATATATATATATATATATTATAGTGTGTGTGTGTGTGTTTCTTATATATATATATGTGTGTGCGTTTGTTTCTCTTTATATAAAATATATACCTCCTTCATTCGAACGTAATCTCGGTTTTTCGTAATGGAGGTAGCATGGCATTGCGTATCTTAATTAAGTTTTGGGCACGTGGACTGTAAGTTAGGCAGTCTCATGAACATTTACGACCCCCCAAAGGCACACGACTTCAAATTTACGACCCGGACTTACAAGCAGTATGTGGAGCCCCTTTTCCGGGAAGTAGCAAAAAGAAAAGAGAAACAGAGAAGTGCGCGAGATGTAGAACGTAATGGTGTCAATTGAGAGTAACTTTCATTTGCGCTCCCTCTCTCTCTCTCTCTCTCTCTCACTCGTGTTCTGTATCTCATTTACTTAGATGAAAAGTAAAACATTTCTCTCTCTCTCTCTCTCTCTCTCTCTCTCTCTCTCTCTCTCTCTCTCTCTCTCTCTCACACACACAATTTGTTACCCACCTCGTTTTAAAAATCCTTTAGCCATATTTTATATATATATATATATATATATATATATATATATATATATATATGTGTGTGTGTGTGTATATATACACACACATACACATACACACACACACAGACACACATACATGGTTTGCATGTGTGCATATAAACATACAAGGAATAACTTGTTTGTATGCATATAAACTGGAAGGATTTTCCGTCTTCCTTTCTCTTGTTCCTAGTATCTGATTCTTCATTAAAAAAAAATATTAACTGCTGTTAACAATCCCCTACTATTGTTTACTACTGCTTGACAGGATTTGAGGTTTTTCTTATTGTTTGGTTTTTACTTCTACTTTTTCCTGTTACTTTCCTTTTGCTAGAATGCATTTTTAAATAACTAATGCCGTTGTGAAATTAATAGGTATACGAGTAGATTGATTAAAGTTATACGGATTCGATAGATAAATAAATTAAAACCTGATGGATAAGTAGATAGATAAAGCTGAAAATATGTAGAGATGTGATTGGCTTTTGCGTCAACAAATGCTTCTGTATAATAGACAGATAGATAGATATATGTTACGGAATTACTCAGTTGGACAGATAGATATAGGTTACAGAATTACTCATCTCCAAAACATTTTACACTCGCGCGTGCTGAATGCTAAATCACTCGATTATTGCCGTCCCTGCATATTCATTACGCCATTAAGCCATCTACTTCGTTTCAAACCGTGGGCCGGTAGAGCTACCAGGTCTAAAATCTTTGGTAGCATAGCAGTGCCTCCAAAGTCCACCACCCTCCTCACCCCCACACTGAAAAAGAACAAAAAAAATATAAAACTTTGCGTAACACCTCATTCCAGTTTCAAACCTCATTACAACACCCTATAGGAGAGGAAGCAACCATGGGCCTGAATTTTTTGTTATGCTTCAGAGCGTTAAAATAACATCGAAATATCTCACAGCTGTCCAGGAAAAGCAACATTAAGCAACGTTTGGCCTGCCAAAGCTAAGCCTCGAGTTTTTGTTTTCTTGGATTTTTCTCGTTTACTTAAAAAAAATTCTGGTAACCTCTTACGACAGTTTCAAACTTCTTATGAACGAACCAGGGTAGGAAGCAACTGATGGCCAGTGCGGACGAGATAGGAAAACACAGCCTCAGTTTGCTAACAATTATATGCAGAGTCACTCAAAAACTGGTTCCCCATGTGTGCACCCAGGCGCCATGCTATGACGTCACAGTCTGCCTCTAGGTAAAGGTTTGCTTCTTAGAAAGTTGAGGGTCGAGTAGGTATCGCCAAGGCCTCTTTCCTAAATTTAGAATTTGCCCTCGGGTGCAAATTCAGGAGAGTCAGTAGGGTGGCTTTTGCTCTGTCATATGTCGGAGGTACGTCATTAAGCAGTTTTATATATATATATATTTTATATATATATATATATATATATATATATATATATATATATATATATAATGTGTGTGTATGTATGTATACATACATACGTGCATATATATCGGGTACCTCGTAACTGCCAGGTACACAGTTTAGTTATAGGTCAATAGAGGCATAAGTTATTAATGGACTGCACCCATCCACCCTCCTCACCGATGAGTCAAACTTGAGTCCCCTTGTTTTGTATGCGAGGATGCTAAAAATCACACCATGATTAAGAAACCTTGCCTCACCAAGAGACCCGGGTTCGATTCCACTGGGCAAACGTCTTTGGGTCCGTCTCCTGAAAACGTTTGCCCTTTCAGGTAGTCGACTGTGATTGGTGGCAGGCAAAGCAGAGAATGGCACAGTGCTAACATTGGCTAACACTCCATGGAACCATCCCCTCTATAAAAGGTGTGTGTATGTGAGAGAAAGATAGTATATATTAGTTTAAGAAACTTGACATTGAATACAAAAGTACAAAGTCCACATTTGCACACGGAGCATTTTAGATCATGAAAAATAAAGAAATAAAACATCATCTGTGATCTCGGGACTGCAGTAGTGATAAAAGATCAAAGAAAACAACAGAAGTATCGGATGACCTTTCATGCGTTTGGCTAGCGTGAGAGGCGAGTGGAATTTCCCCATCCCAAGGAAGTGTGTAAATTATCTATGCGAATCATGAATGGTACGAGTAGTTGCAATGTGATGAACGCATTGCTGCTTTTGTCCTTCGCTATGAAGGCAAGGCGTAGTAACAATAACAACAATAATAACGATAAACTATTATTATTATTATTATTGCGGAAACATCATCGTTACTCTTATCATTGTTGCTACTCATAACGCCGTTTTTAGTACTGTTCCTTCGTCTTCCTTACAGGATACGTTACTTTAACATGGAAGCAAAACAGTCTCTTCGTGTTGTCGTTGTGGGAAGGAAGTAACGGTGCGAAGCATACGAAAACTAACGAAAAGTACGAACGACTCTGATAGCAGCGACGGTTTTAACTCCGGGAATCCTTATTGACGTAAATCCTACGGCATGCTTAAGGGATCGTATGCCACATCCTTCGAGCTATTTATCAAAGGAGGCCCCTCCTTCTAAGGTTAAACATCAACAACACTAGGAACGTTTGTCCCCTGTGAATTCCCCGAAATATTTGGGCAAGTGCTACTCGCGTCGAGGGCTCCTAGGTGTCGCTAAGCCCAACTTTTCCTGGTCCTCGAGTCAAGTGTTCGAGAACTGGTTTTCTCAGAGTTGTATCCAAGGCTTGGCAGATGAGGACATCCTTATTATTTGGCTGGTGGTTCCTTCAAGCAGATTGACGTTGGCTAACGTCATACAAACAGGTTCACGATTAGCAATTTTTTGTAAACTTTCCTTGTATATAACTTCGGGGATTTTTTTGTTTTTTGCTTTTTAACACTTTCTTAATGACATTTTATTACAACACTGTTTCTAAATGACATTTTAGTACAACACTGTTTCTAAATGACAATTTAGTACAACACTGTTTCTAAATGACATTTTAGTACAACACTGTTTCTAAATAACATTTTAGTGCTGTATCGAAGATATGAAACTTCAGGAGGTTGGACAAAGTTCCTGTTACAAGTTATTGACAGCGGCCAATGTTATACGAGCGAACGCTTGAATCTTACAATTTTTCCATTGTTTGAAACTGTGATACTTCTGCCGTTCCTCATTTTCAACTGCCATTTCATTATTACCAAAGTATGACGAAGATGAGGCACTAGGACCAGAAGTATAACAAACCAAAAATTTCTATTCATAAATAGAGACCTAAAATAAATGAACGAAATATTACAACTGAATTTTTTAGGGAAAACTTCTTAATGAAAACGGATTTTACGTTCTTAATTCACGAATGAACACAGTAATGTAAACTGTTTCTTCCTAGTTCAAATGACGTAAATTTTCCTCTATTCTTTAAACAGAGAATTGTCCTTAGTCATGTTTTCTCAGTGTTAATGCAAACAAGTCATGCTGTTGGCCCTGACGCAACCCTGTGATAAAATCCTAAATTTTGTTGTTTGCTTTTGCACACACACACACACATATGCATATATATACAGAGAGAGAGCATGTATATATATATATATATATATATATATATATATATATATATATATATATATATATAATTTGGATGTATGTCTGTAAAAGCACTTATCCCTAACAGGGAATAACTTGAGATAAACAGGATACAAGTCTGCTAATTTCATAATTTACTTTTTTTTTTTAATTTGCACGATATGAGTTGCATCATACTCCTGCACAGAATGTTCGTCATCTACATGTTGAACGTCACTACAAATACTGCGCCATTCACCACTACCTGCAGGTACTTCTGGTCTTCCTGGCTATTAACGCCCTTTCTGAATCTCGTTGAAAATATATAGCCATCCTTGCTATATGTTCCTCTCCTGCTCCCTCGTTGTAACTTCTGAATTATGTATTGTTTACCCCAACCTTTTGTCTGCCATTCTTTTCACATGATCAAACCTTCTCAAAACCCTTAGATCAGTCCTTTCCCTCACACTAACCTTTTTTCCATTCTGTGTATCTACCGTTCTCACCCCTTCACACTTTTATGTTCCCTTTCATACGCAAACGCTTCATCTCAACAGTTTCACCGTTTATCTTTTTTTGCATCCACACTTCTCTTCCATGAAGGAGAGTGGGCTCAATAATCCTTATATACATTCCCACTTGCTCTGTAGACAGTTCAAGGCACTTATGAGAGAGAGAGAGAGAGAGAGAGAGAGAGAGAGAGAGATTCATCTAAAATTGGATTTTAATGAGGATCTAAAAGTATTTCATGGTGCACGTGAATAGTCACTTTTACCAACGAGTAACTGCCAAGGGCAGACCGGCAGTTTCGCATATAAACATATGAATTGGGCTATCATGACGTCACAGTGACGTCAGATAAAAATTTGCAAGTAAGAATCGGACGCAAGAGGGATCTTTAAACCAACCGTAAAATTTTTTTTATCCGGTTTAAACAGGTTTTCTCTTACTTTTTCAACCAATTATTTTTTTGCAATCTTGCACACACACACACAAGTGTCACGGGCAGTGAATATTAAATTCTAAAGGATAGTATTTATCATAATATATGATTTACGGATTGAGAGCAAATGAACATGTGTTTACAGACACACGTGTATATATATATATATATATATATATATATATATATATATATATATATATATATATATATATATATATATATATATATATATATATATATATATATATATATATATGAGAGAGAGAGAGAGAGAGAGAGAGAGAGAGAGAGAGAGAGAGAGAGAGAGAGAGAGAAAGATCCACCGCTTTTCATTAGGATGAACCCCACCCCCAAGTATCTTGGTGTAATCCAACTAGCATTCCTTCATCTTTTTTGTGATTTTGCATTTGGGATTTTCGTCAGCCCTCCCCCCCCTTTTTTTTTTGTCGCTTCAAGCTCTCACGCTGAGGAAGCCCATGGCTCTTTCTACGTTCAATGAAGGGATTGGGAACTTTGCAAACTAATGGTGAATCCCCAGTAATTACTAAACAGCTTTTCAAAGTGGCTTGACTGCTTTGCCAACAAATACTGCGCAACGAATTATGCTTCAGGTCAGAAGTCACAATTATCTTTGAAATTCTGAAGCGTTAATCTGGGATCTGTTACTTAATGTTCTAGTGACTTAAATACTTACAGTACGTGCCGTACATATAATTGTTTGTAGTATTCATTCATGATCGATTGTCAGTGTGCAATGTACGTACAGAGTGTTAACGTGAATAAATAAATAAATAAAATTAATTATCTATATATGTGTATGTATATGTGTGTGTGTATATATATAATGGGTGTGTATAAATAAGGTATTTTTTAATGTAATTCTTCAAGAGTAACGTGACTATTAGAAGAGATGAAAGACCTTCGTGATGTTTTAAGAACGTTGCATTCCTCCAAAAAGTAAGTTAATGACAACTTTGTACACTGGTTGAAGACTATTCAAGTAGGTGAACCGAGACAGTTTGAACACCATATGTAACCTATTTTGTAATGTCATTCTTTACAATCATTTTGGTCGCAACTCCGGATAAAGGTGCATGTTGTTGGTCAGCAGCTGAGCTTAGGCTCAAGGCTCTGTCTTGTAAGAATCGGTCATCAGTGAAACATGCAGCTGATTTGCAGGAGGAAGATTCGATAGGAAATTGGTCACTGTGAGTTTCATGGGCCACTGGAATGGGCATTTGAGGCGAGTTTCTCCTGTACGCAAATTTTTCACAGATGCCATAGAATGAAACCAAATTTTCGCGTAAGTGAAAGGGTCTACTGTCGTACCAGTAAAAATGGGAAAGAAGTAAATTAAGCACGATTTAGAGTATAATAAGGGTTAGACCTACTTGCACTTTTCTTGGCCAAATTTGTTTTATGACCCTTAGTACGTTCGTTTTATAAGCATTTTTTCCAGTCAGTTAATTCCTGTGTTTTTTGCGGTGTTTACGTTCATTGTTTGTGTCAGCTTATGGCCTGTTATAGAAACCTCACTGTGCTGTCAGAGTAGTGGCCATCAGTCTATTTGATAGTGTTGTTCAAAGTCAATAATTTGCCCTTAGGCAGTCAGGTGTCAAGGATAATGTTGCTCGCGGAAGGGACATCCAAGATTGTTCACCGATACTCATTTGAAATACGGATTCTGATGGGACGGGCAATCTTATGCCCTTATCTAGCGCATGGCCGTAAAAATAAAATGATAAAATGAAATTATATAAATGGGAAGGGGAAAAATGGGATGTTGTCCACGATGGAAGCGTCTAAATATGTAGGAAATTGCAGTGTTAATTTTTATGAATGGTTCATTGATTGTTGAATTTATGATTTTACCCTAATATTAATGTTACTATTAACTGTTCATTTTTGGTTTCCTTTGTTATTGTTAAATTATTGTTGTCGTTCCTATAATTATCTGTTAAATTTATGGGTTTCCCTTTATATTAGTATAATTACTATTGTAATCGTTGTTATTATAATTAAATGTTATATTAATGGTTTTGACTTTCATATTGTTGTACCTTTTTCTCCTTGTTATCAGCATAGATATTTTTGCTGGTGTAATTTTCGCCATTTCCTCATAATATTTGCCTCTTTTTATCCTCGTCTTCCTTCCTGTTCCTTAAATTATTGACCTCGTTTTACGGTTTGATCTTTCCTCCAATTAAATGGGAACTGAATCCCTGTCACGTCTCCCTCCGAGCTTCTCGGCCTCTTATTTACAATCCTCTCCGATTGACTGAAGCATGGCGTTGCATAATCGGCGGGCTAATCTGTGACCTTCGTTGGCGAGATATCATAAAAGTAACATCAGATCCAATTAAGAGAGAGAGAGAGAGAGAGATATTTTAATATCAGCACGAACAAAATGAGCAACACTGAGAGAGAGAGAGAGAGAGAGAGAGAGAGAGAGAGAGAGAGAGAGAGAGAGAGAGAGAGAGAGAGCGAGAGAGAGAGAGAGAGAGAGAGAGAATATGTGTGTGGATAATAAATAATATTCATTAACACGCTAACTAGAATTTCATTAATAGGCTATATAGGTAAACAGATTCATAGATAGAGAGCAACCTCAGTAAGAGAGAGAGAGAGTGAGTTCTGCTTAAAATGAGAGAACCAGATCACAATAAGTGAGAGAAAAAGAGGAAGGGGATGTTGAATATACGTGACCTTCAGTGACTAAATAACAAGACCCTGAAAAATAGAGAAACAAAGTTGAAATAAGATATAGCAGTACACACGCATCAGACCGAGAGAGAGAGAGAGAGAGAGAGAGAGAGAGAGAGAGAGAGAGAGAGAGAGAGAGAGAGAGAGGCGAATACCTTTTATTATTAATTCATATCCGAAGAGACACGAGGAGGGGTGAGGAGGAAGGCCTTTCCTTCTCCCCTTAATTAGAAAAGATGGAATCTGATCAATACCGGCCATGATGCTCGTTGTCTTTTCTCAGTCTAGACTCCTCGAGTAGACAGAGGATTGAGAGCGCAATGAAATTGATGCTTGACGGAGGGGAGGAAGTGGAATGGAATGGACGGTAAGTGGAATTTATTCTCTCCTGTCCCGTTCGTTTTGTTTGTTGTTTATTGGTTGAAGGAGGATACCAAAAGATAGGTGATATAATATGATGATGTATTAGTTTTACTAGCAGTAGATGCGCAGTAGGAATTGCAGTTGATAGTGGTTAACGAATTCCAGGGGATGAGGAAAGATAGGTGATAGATAGTGCTGATTTTTTTTCCTTTTTTGTGAGTAGTAGTAACAGTAGCAGCAGTAGGAGTTGACCAGAAGAGTGGAGAAGTAACGGAAGATAGCGAGCAGGAAGTGCTAGTAGGAAAGTAGTGATCGTCATTGTTGTACTAGTAGATGTAGTAGCCCTGAGAGGACTCAGAGAAAAGGAAGGATAGCTAGTAGTAGTAGTAGTAATAATAGTCGTAACAGAAGAAGTATCAAGTAATAAATACTAGCCCGGAAGAGATTATGAGACCAGGGATGTTGACGAGTAGGAAGTAGCATCAGTAGTAGTGACAGTATTAGAAGACTACCTGTTCGAGTACTATCCCATTAGAATTTAAGATTAACGAGGAATAACGTGTAGGGAGTGCCAGCTTCATCGCAAAAGAGAAATAGAGCAAAGGAGAGAATGTGAATAATTGAAAGAAGCAACGGAGATCATTTAGGGGAACTGGCCGGGTTGGGGGTAGGGAGGGGGGCGGGGTAAGGTTTGTGGGAGGGCAAGAGGAAGGCTCACAGCCTGCCTCAAGGTAGTGAGTTTTATTCCTTTTTTTTTTTCTTTCTTTCTCAGTTGTCTTCCTTGTGTTCCATTCTCCTTTGAATCTATTCCTTTCCCTCGAGCTTTGCATTCCTCTCAGAGCATGAATAATAATAGGTCAAAGAAATTGACAATTAGTGTGTTCTTAAAGTTCGAAAGAAGAACAGTTAGCCTCTGTCGCAATATGAGAGAGAGGGAGAGAGCAAACAGAAAACAGTGAATGTTAAAGTGACGATGAGAAATAAAACTTGCTGCGTCATGGTGACATTTTAAGAAAGATGTTACGTAGCACATCGGTCTATTGTTAGTTTGTCTTTTATTTATAGATTTTACTTTTATTCTTGGAGGACATTTTCTTATGCACATGTTTTTCTTATCTTGTGTGGTCGATGACTGATTGAAGGCTAAGGAATTCCGGTAGCAAAGTTCATATATATATATATATATATATATATATATATATATATATATATATATATATATATATATATATATATATTATATGTGTGTGTGTGTGTGTGTGTGTGTGTGTGTGTGTGTGTGTGTGTGTGTGTATTGACCGATTTCGGTCCCAATAGATGTAATGGTCTTTATTTTTTTTTAAGTTTAAACTTTTCATTGTTTATTCATTAGTTTGTTTATTATTCTTTTATCATTCAGCCATAGTTTGTTCATTCAGCTTAGGAACAACGTAAAATAAAAAAAAGAAGGAAAACAAAAAATAAACAGTTAAGGAAAGACGTAATTGATAAGCTAGCTGCAATTCAGAGAGGAATTATGTCTGTTGAAATCAGTATTTTTTTTTATTCATCAATTCCGTCTCAACTCCAAGGCTGCGCTATCTTTGATTTGAATTACGTAACAAAACAACGCACATTCTCGACATAGGCGAAAAAAAAAAGTTACGTAAACAGTAACAAGGTCAATTTATCGTGGATGAGAGTAATAATTGAGATTACGGTAATTGCGTAGATCACAGTGACAATGTAATCATATTAAATTTAAACTACAGTATTCTATAATAATAATAATAATAATAATAATAATAATAATAATAATAATAATAATAATAAAGGCAGTGGGAAATGAAAACGGCACAAATTCCAAGATTCGAATAACAACGACAACAGCAGCAATGAACAGATGCACACGAAGCGGATATGATATTCAGACGAAGGCATTTCGCCGAATATATTACACGGCGACGGAAACATTACTGTCTGTCACACAGAACTCCATTGCCCGGACGCGCGCACGCACGAATGAATATGCATACGCACGGATACAACCCAACCGGGGCAGTCATTACAATGATACATTCGCACATTATGGCAGCATGTAATTACTTTGTGCATTTCATTGGTTTCCTTTGCTGTATCCGCACTTAGCTGCCCAGCTTCTTGTTTTAACTTTACTTAGTTCCATTTTTCAGTTTTCATTTCAAAACAAATCCTTCACGAGTCGGGGGTGGGGGAGGTTACGATACCCTAAGCAGCGCGACTCCTGTGGGCTTTTAGATTTCTTTAAAATGATAAAATATAAGTGACAGAGCGTCTACACCCACTGCCTTCCAGGTTCCCCTGGACACTAGCAACGAGCAACCCGTCAACTACCGTCGCCGTTGCAGGGACTTAACTACCCGTCTAAGGCCGCCGCATCCTTCAGGAGCTCTGACATTTTTGAGAACGCCGGACCCGGAAACAGAGAGAAGAGGAAGTAAAAGGGTCCAAGCGGAGACTATCGAGGTTAAGGTAAAGCAAGGTAAAGTCTCTCCTGCCTCCCTCCTCCTCCTCCTCCTCCTCCTCCTCCTCCTCCTCCTCCTCCCCAAAACCCTTGAACATGAGTCTGACATAGCCCCGAAAACCCCAGGTCCCGTATAAGCCCGCCCACCCTCCACCGGACCTTCTGAAGGTTGCCTCTCGGTGGTGCAATGTTTTGGAAATGGGAAGAGGCGGGGCTTGGCGGAGCGGAGTAGTGGTGGGGGAATATCCCTTGCTTATTTGAACGCAGTCTCTCTCTCTCTCTCTCTCTCTCTCTCTCTCTCTCTCTCTCTCCGTGTCACTCGTGGAAGATTCCTACAGACTTAGGATTCGTTTTGGGATGGCGTCAGCGTGGGGGACGACTTTCACAATGTTTTGTAATGGCTGGCATTATCATAATTCTCTCTCTCTCTCTCTCTCTCTCTCTCTCTCTCTCTCTCTCTCTCTCTCTCTCTCTCTCTCTCTCTTGACTATCATATTTATGCAATGTTCTCACTGAAAGTCAAGGATCTTCAGAAGCTCACTCAGTCCCTCTCTCACTGTCTTTATCATTATTATAATACATTGTAAGTAAAAGTCAAGAATTATGTAAATTTACTTGTTAATATTACTATTGCAAATATTTTTAAGAGACTGTCTCAAAGTCAGAATTATTCGAAACTCTCTCTCTCTCTCTCTCTCTCTCTCTCTCTCTCTCTCTCTCTCTCCTCTCTCTCTCTCTCTCTCTCTCCTCTCTCCATAGTGCTGAAGAAGCATCTGAATATCATACTGTGTTAAACCAAGATGTTTATTTTTTATTAATAAATTGACAAAGATAGTGTTGAGTAAGCGTGACCTACTTATTGTGTAGTAGCTTCTCTCTCTCTCGTTCAACGGTCTCTCTCATTTATTGAGAATGTCTGCCTGTCTAGCGAAACTGTTAAGTCAGCCTTAACCTTGCCGTTCAAGTACGCTTCTGTCTCGTCTCTATTGTCTGTTGAATGCCCCCACCCCCCTCTCTCTCTCTCTCTCTCTCTCTCTCTCTCTCTCTCTCTCTCTCTCTCTCTCCTATAGACAGGTACGTTCCATTATGTGGTCATTCGTAATTGACTGTTTCGGTTGCATAAAAGTAAGGGCACATAATTTACATAAATATGTTTACTGATACTGTGTATGTGTATGTATAACATACGTTAGCAAATTCGCTTGCCTATATATATATATATATATATATATATATATATATATATATATAATATATATATATATATATATATATTATATATATATATATATATATATATATATATATATATATATATATATAATATATATATATATATATGTATATATATATATACACATATACATATATTACCATAACAGTATGAAAATTCTCTCTCTCTCTCTCTCTACTCTCTCTCTCTCTCTCTCTCTCTCTCTATATATATATATATATATATATATATATATATATATATATATATATATATATATATATATATGGTTTATTGGGGATAGAGTGTCTATTTACGTATGAATAACAAATTTTGCTTTAGATAATAATATATGTTCCTCCTCCAAATCTGTGCACTTTTACTTGATCGGATTATTTTTCTGTCCCAAAATCGTATTCGAAAGTCCTCTCTGTAGAATAAAGTTTAGATTCAATTATATTACCCAGTGCACAAGTGTTGCAAGCAAAGGTCATCTTGCAGCATTGGACGTCACTCGCTCGTTATGTATTAATTAAACTTGAGGCATAGTATGCTAAATAAGGAGGTTCAAGGGTACTG
>JANJGK010006843.1:0-34585 GCA_039081455.1 Macrobrachium rosenbergii
AATTATTTTCTTACAATATGTAACCCCATATTTTTAGATGACAAACTCGGGCAGGTGAGAAGGATTTTTGCACAGCGTTCCAGAAGCCAAACTTTCTTCAGAATAATATAAATGAAAGTATTTCACTCTCTTATCATGTTGCGTCACCCAAGGTTAGAAAATAAAATGCCAGTATGAAAAGTAGGGATAGTCCTACTTTCAGATATTTTTTTTATTCAAAGGAGATAGAAAGCCCACTGAACAAGGCCCTTTTTGTCTACTTTAGAAATTCTATAGACAATTATTGGAGAATGAACGAATCATAATTCACCGGAAAGTCATATATCTTTTTTTGTGAAAATGTACCTGTCAACCTAAGCAGAATATTCTTACATTCTAAAGCCTTCTCTTTATTTCAATTGTCTCTGGATCTGTAAACAAAACCCATGAATTACGAAGAAATTCATTCCAATTTCATTTTTTGCAGTCGTTCAGAGAAAAATAAACAAATTATAAAACTTATGAACAAACACAGCGGTACATGTAGAACAAAATTGTAAGCAGGAGCTTTTCAATATAACAATCATCACTTTCTTCACTCTCCCGATATATGGTCAATACGCATTTATATATATACATACATATATATATATATATATATATATATATATATATATATATATATATATATATATATATATATATATATATATATATATATATATATATATATATATATATATATACATATATATATATATATATATATATATATATATAGCAATTTAGTGCGAGGAGAAGGACACTTCTTTATTCCTTTCTAGGTGCTTTATTTAGCTGCTGACGTTTCAAGACGTTCAGTCCCATTTTCAAAGCTATATAATAAAAGAAACATATATTAAAAAACAGACTCGGAATAACATAACATAAAATTATAACATAAAAGTATCAGTATGTTAAAAAGGAAGAGTGTTTATTTACCAAGTGGTGCTGAACGCACAGACCGAGTGACAGTCCGGGTCAGGTTCAGCTTCGACGTGAACTCACGAGAGGTATAGAGGTGTTGAGGTGGTCTGAGTATTTAGTTGGGGGACAAGTTGTTTAATAAAAAGTGATTCTAAAATTGCTAGTTGTTGGTCGTTGGGAGTTCGGCCTATGATTTTAAAATCTTTGTAGTTAATATCGGCTTTGCATTTCTTTGCATGTTCACGTATGCAAGAGAATTCTGGGTTAGATAATTTAACACCCGTTCTGTAACTCACGCCTCGATGAGAATCCAATCTCACTTTTAACAACCTGCGGGTGGAGCCGACATATTTCCCCAGGTTACATCTGGGGCAATTAAATAGGTAAATGACTCCCGAGGTCATCAAAGGAAGAAGACTCTCTTTGTGTTTGAATAAGGACCTAATTGTCAATGGATTAGAAGGTATTAGCTTTAGGTCAATTGCTGGTAAAAAACTGTTTATTATCTGCCGTAATTCTCGATAGAAATTTTCATCATGGATGAGCGGGACGCTTGCGTATAGTCGTAATTTAGGTACGGTTGGTATTTCACATTTTGGATGGAAAATATTATTTAGAAATTTGTAGAGATGTTTATGAAACAGTTTGGATGGAAAGCAGTTGTCAATAAAGTACTGGTGGAGGTAGAGGATTTCGTTATGGAAATTGTTCCAGTCGGATGTTATACTGAAAGCCCTGTGGAAGAGGGTAGATAAAGAATTCAGTTTAAAATTATAAAAACAATGACTATAAAAATTAGAACCCAGGCCAGTAAAAGTTTTCTTTCTAAAAACCGTAGTATTAAAATGATCATCGTGTCTAAAAACCATTACATCTAGGAAAGGAAGTTTGTTTTCATTTTCGTACTCAGTCGTAAACTTAATATTTGTATGCATATTGTTAGCATATTCGAGAAATTTATCAGCTTGATCTTTATTTCTAAACAGCAAAAAGGTATCGTCGACATATCTACTGTAGAAAAGAGGATGGTAAGCCAATGGGCATTCATCCAGCATGCGCTCCTCCAGGGAGCACATGAAAATGTTGGCGAAGGTAGGACCCAGAGGGCATCCCATCGCCATACCATCGACCTGAATGTAGGCTTTACCATTAAAAACGAAAGCTGTGTCCAGCACAGCAAGCTCCAGCAGTTTTTTAAAATCCGTGATATTAAAATTGTTAAAAATGGTATCTGGGTTGGTAAAAATCCGGCTCAGAATAATCTCAATTGTTTCTTCAACAGGTACGTTAGTAAAGAGTGATTCTACATCCATACTGACCATAAATAAATCTGAGTCCTGAGGTAAAATCCTTTCTTTAAAATTATCTGAATTCTTACAACTATAGGTGTTGGTGGTTAAGGGTGCTAAAAGTGGGACAAGGAATTTAGCAAGCTTATAATTAGGAGTGTCATAGGATGTGAGGATGGGTCTCATTGGTACACCTTCTTTGTGAATTTTTGGTAGTCCATACATCACGCCATATGAAGCACCAGTACTATACAAAGAATCATAGGTATTTTCACTAATGATGTTCCGATCTTTCAAACACTTTAAAAACCGGTTTATGCGATCTTCAACTCTAAAAATAGCAGGATATTGAGGGTCACCGGTCTGTTTAAATTTTGTTTCGTCTTCTAAAATACTTTCCATTTTCTGTATATATTCGAGTTTATTTAGAATTACGGTACCTTTTCCCTTATCTGGTTTAGTTATTGTCAGTTCCTCATGTTTACTAAGTTCTTTGAGAATGTTTAGGTCCCTTTTAGAGAAGAACGGGGTCCATCTGGTAGTTAGGTTATTATAAGTTTTCTGGGCTAACCCTTGTATTTGAGTGCGAAATTTAGGCACATCAGTATCGAGGCGGAGATTACGTAGTCTATTAAATAATGATTCTAGAGAGCCAAAAAACTGATTATATGAAGGTTTAAAACATGGAAGGCCAAAGTCCAAACCTAGTGAGAGTAGGAATTCCTCTCTTCTTGATAGTTTATAATTAGACAGATTAAATACAGTTCTATTGTTTTGGAAAATAGGGATAGAAATACCTAGTTTTCTCAGTTTTCTCTCGTGAGTACGTCGGACGATTGATACATATTCGGCTATACATTTATTGAACAAGAATTTGAAAACAACACGATCAATAATAGACAGATTATCAACAGTATTCGTAAACAGGCTGTTGGCTAGCTCAGTTAGTTTGACAACGTTTTTATTCTTATAGTTGATCTCCATATCTAGCAGTTTTCTAGTGGCTTCATGGTAAAATAGGGTTTGATACAATGAAGATTTATATACTTTAAATTTAACAAAATTCGGGATGATATCATTGAGGCGACAGTATTGTAAAAATTCCAAGTCAAGTTCAGCTTTTCGAAGTCGTCTCGTGGTTTTTTCAAGTTTTCTACAGGTGGTAAGAAGCTCAGTACCATATCGTCCTCGAATCAATGAGTGGAAGCTGTCGTAGCCCCGAAGTCTCACTCGAAGCAGGAAGAGAAGAGCGAAGACGAAGCGAAGAGCAGCCATGACAAACGGTCCAGCAAGGGGGGAGGGGCCGCCAAAATTCAGGCCCACATCTTTCCAATGGTACAGCGACGTTGAGGGTGGGTTCTATCAATCCAGCAAACAGCAATTTAGTGCGAGGAGAAGGACACTTCTTTATTCCTTTCTAGGTGCTTTATTTAGCTGCTGACGTTTCAAGACGTTCAGTCCCATTTTCAAAGCTATATAATAAAAGAAACATATATTAAAAAACAGACTCGGAATAACATAACATAAAATTATAACATAAAAGTATCAGTATGTTAAAAAGGAAGAGTGTTTATTTACCAAGTGGTGCTGAACGCACAGACCGAGTGACAGTCCGGGTCAGGTTCAGCTTCGACGTGAACTCACGAGAGGTATAGAGGTGTTGAGGTGGTCTGAGTATTTAGTTGGGGGACAAGTTGTTTAATAAAAAGTGATTCTAAAATTGCTAGTTGTTGGTCGTTGGGAGTTCGGCCTATGATTTTAAAATCTTTGTAGTTAATATCGGCTTTGCATTTCTTTGCATGTTCACGTATGCAAGAGAATTCTGGGTTAGATAATTTAACACCCGTTCTGTAACTCACGCCTCGATGAGAATCCAATCTCACTTTTAACAACCTGCGGGTGGAGCCGACATATTTCCCCAGGTTACATCTGGGGCAATTAAATAGGTAAATGACTCCCGAGGTCATCAAAGGAAGAAGACTCTCTTTGTGTTTGAATAAGGACCTAATTGTCAATGGATTAGAAGGTATTAGCTTTAGGTCAATTGCTGGTAAAAAACTGTTTATTATCTGCCGTAATTCTCGATAGAAATTTTCATCATGGATGAGCGGGACGCTTGCGTATAGTCGTAATTTAGGTACGGTTGGTATTTCACATTTTGGATGGAAAATATTATTTAGAAATTTGTAGAGATGTTTATGAAACAGTTTGGATGGAAAGCAGTTGTCAATAAAGTACTGGTGGAGGTAGAGGATTTCGTTATGGAAATTGTTCCAGTCGGATGTTATACTGAAAGCCCTGTGGAAGAGGGTAGATAAAGAATTCAGTTTAAAATTATAAAAACAATGACTATAAAAATTAGAACCCAGGCCAGTAAAAGTTTTCTTTCTAAAAACCGTAGTATTAAAATGATCATCGTGTCTAAAAACCATTACATCTAGGAAAGGAAGTTTGTTTTCATTTTCGTACTCAGTCGTAAACTTAATATTTGTATGCATATTGTTAGCATATTCGAGAAATTTATCAGCTTGATCTTTATTTCTAAACAGCAAAAAGGTATCGTCGACATATCTACTGTAGAAAAGAGGATGGTAAGCCAATGGGCATTCATCCAGCATGCGCTCCTCCAGGGAGCACATGAAAATGTTGGCGAAGGTAGGACCCAGAGGGCATCCCATCGCCATACCATCGACCTGAATGTAGGCTTTACCATTAAAAACGAAAGCTGTGTCCAGCACAGCAAGCTCCAGCGGCCCCTCCCCCCTTGCTGGACCGTTTGTCATGGCTGCTCTTCGCTTCGTCTTCGCTCTTCTCTTCCTGCTTCGAGTGAGACTTCGGGGCTACGACAGCTTCCACTCATTGATTCGAGGACGATATGGTACTGAGCTTCTTACCACCTGTAGAAAACTTGAAAAAACCACGAGACGACTTCGAAAAGCTGAACTTGACTTGGAATTTTTACAATACTGTCGCCTCAATGATATCATCCCGAATTTTGTTAAATTTAAAGTATATAAATCTTCATTGTATCAAACCCTATTTTACCATGAAGCCACTAGAAAACTGCTAGATATGGAGATCAACTATAAGAATAAAAACGTTGTCAAACTAACTGAGCTAGCCAACAGCCTGTTTACGAATACTGTTGATAATCTGTCTATTATTGATCGTGTTGTTTTCAAATTCTTGTTCAATAAATGTATAGCCGAATATGTATCAATCGTCCGACGTACTCACGAGAGAAAACTGAGAAAACTAGGTATTTCTATCCCTATTTTCCAAAACAATAGAACTGTATTTAATCTGTCTAATTATAAACTATCAAGAAGAGAGGAATTCCTACTCTCACTAGGTTTGGACTTTGGCCTTCCATGTTTTAAACCTTCATATAATCAGTTTTTTGGCTCTCTAGAATCATTATTTAATAGACTACGTAATCTCCGCCTCGATACTGATGTGCCTAAATTTCGCACTCAAATACAAGGGTTAGCCCAGAAAACTTATAATAACCTAACTACCAGATGGACCCCGTTCTTCTCTAAAAGGGACCTAAACATTCTCAAAGAACTTAGTAAACATGAGGAACTGACAATAACTAAACCAGATAAGGGAAAAGGTACCGTAATTCTAAATAAACTCGAATATATACAGAAAATGGAAAGTATTTTAGAAGACGAAACAAAATTTAAACAGACCGGTGACCCTCAATATCCTGCTATTTTTAGAGTTGAAGATCGCATAAACCGGTTTTTAAAGTGTTTGAAAGATCGGAACATCATTAGTGAAAATACCTATGATTCTTTGTATAGTACTGGTGCTTCATATGGCGTGATGTATGGACTACCAAAAATTCACAAAGAAGGTGTACCAATGAGACCCATCCTCACATCCTATGACACTCCTAATTATAAGCTTGCTAAATTCCTTGTCCCACTTTTAGCACCCTTAACCACCAACACCTATAGTTGTAAGAATTCAGATAATTTTAAAGAAAGGATTTTACCTCAGGACTCAGATTTATTTATGGTCAGTATGGATGTAGAATCACTCTTTACTAACGTACCTGTTGAAGAAACAATTGAGATTATTCTGAGCCGGATTTTTACCAACCCAGATACCATTTTTAACAATTTTAATATCACGGATTTTAAAAAACTGCTGGAGCTTGCTGTGCTGGACACAGCTTTCGTTTTTAATGGTAAAGCCTACATTCAGGTCGATGGTATGGCGATGGGATGCCCTCTGGGTCCTACCTTCGCCAACATTTTCATGTGCTCCCTGGAGGAGCGCATACTGGATGAATGCCCATTGGCTTACCATCCTCTTTTCTACAGTAGATATGTCGACGATACCTTTTTGCTGTTTAGAAATAAAGATCAAGCTGATAAATTTCTCGAATATGCTAACAATATGCATACAAATATTAAGTTTACGACTGAGTACGAAAATGAAAACAAACTTCCTTTCCTAGATGTAATGGTTTTTAGACACGATGATCATTTTAATACTACGGTTTTTAGAAAGAAAACTTTTACTGGCCTGGGTTCTAATTTTTATAGTCATTGTTTTTATAATTTTAAACTGAATTCTTTATCTACCCTCTTCCACAGGGCTTTCAGTATAACATCCGACTGGAACAATTTCCATAACGAAATCCTCTACCTCCACCAGTACTTTATTGACAACTGCTTTCCATCCAAACTGTTTCATAAACATCTCTACAAATTTCTAAATAATATTTTCCATCCAAAATGTGAAATACCAACCGTACCTAAATTACGACTATACGCAAGCGTCCCGCTCATCCATGATGAAAATTTCTATCGAGAATTACGGCAGATAATAAACAGTTTTTTACCAGCAATTGACCTAAAGCTAATACCTTCTAATCCATTGACAATTAGGTCCTTATTCAAACACAAAGAGAGTCTTCTTCCTTTGATGACCTCGGGAGTCATTTACCTATTTAATTGCCCCAGATGTAACCTGGGGAAATATGTCGGCTCCACCCGCAGGTTGTTAAAAGTGAGATTGGATTCTCATCGAGGCGTGAGTTACAGAACGGGTGTTAAATTATCTAACCCAGAATTCTCTTGCATACGTGAACATGCAAAGAAATGCAAAGCCGATATTAACTACAAAGATTTTAAAATCATAGGCCGAACTCCCAACGACCAACAACTAGCAATTTTAGAATCACTTTTTATTAAACAACTTGTCCCCCAACTAAATACTCAGACCACCTCAACACCTCTATACCTCTCGTGAGTTCACGTCGAAGCTGAACCTGACCCGGACTGTCACTCGGTCTGTGCGTTCAGCACCACTTGGTAAATAAACACTCTTCCTTTTTAACATACTGATACTTTTATGTTATAATTTTATGTTATGTTATTCCGAGTCTGTTTTTTAATATATGTTTCTTTTATTATATAGCTTTGAAAATGGGACTGAACGTCTTGAAACGTCAGCAGCTAAATAAAGCACCTAGAAAGGAATAAAGAAGTGTCCTTCTCCTCGCACTAAATTGCTGTTTGCTGGATTGATAGAACCCACCCTCAACGTCGCTATATATATATATATATATATATATATATATATATATATATATATATATATATATATATATACATATATATATATATATATATATATATATATATATATATATATATATATATATACGTAATGTATTGCCTATTAACTCTCAAATACCTTCATGACCTGATATACTTCCGAAATAATTTTAATAAAAAATGGCATAACATGCAAGTAGGAAAATTCGGTAAAGGATTTTCCCCATGAATTCTCTCTCTATCTCTCTCTCTTTCTTTATTTCTTTCTCTCTCTCTCTCTCTCTCTCTCTCTCTGTCTGTCTGTCTGTCTCTGTGTCTCTCTCTCTCAGTTGAGTAACTGCCCTGCCCTACGCGTACATGAACACCCGCCTAAAATTCTTTGTAAAACTCATGTTCTTGCGAGAGAGAGAGAGAGAGAGAGAGAGAGAGAGAGAGAGAGAGAGAGAGAGAGAGAGAGAGATATTGAACAGGCAGGCTGAAGGAAAGTGTAATATACACATTTCCGAGCAAGCAAAGCTAATCATCGCCTGTGGTCGGACTCTTGGCCGGTAATCTATAATTTCAAAGTTACTTGTATGTATGGGAATTCCCGACGAAGTGATTGACATGAGGCAGAGAGACAGAGAGAGAGGATTAATTGGGGCACGAGGAAGGAAGGAAGGAAGGAAGGAAGGAAGGAAGGAAGGAGCCTCAGAATGGACGTGGGCAGTTTCTCTCGAAGCGACTGTAAACAGCACCGACTGAATGTGCTTGTTCACTTTGCATTCTTTGTAAAGATCGTCTTATCCACATCATTTCAGAGTAAAGGAATACGAATATTTATTTATCGTTAGCTGGGTCGCCGTAAGGGGGTAGTGCCGACAGTGCACCTCACGCGGAGTCACTGTGGGCATTATTTAAGGCTCATTGCAGCTTCCCTTCAGCCCCCACCTGCAACCCCTTTCATTCTTTTTACTGCACCTCCGTTCATATTACCTTTCTTCCAACTTACTTTCCACCCTCTCACAGTAATTTTTTCACGGTGCAAATGAGACGTATTCCTCCTGTTACGCCTTTCAAACCTTTTGACTCTCAATTTCCTTTCCAGTGCTGAACGACCTCATAAGTCCCAGCGATTGGATCTGGCCTAAATTTTATGTTCCATTCCATTCCATTCCATTTATGCTCATTCCATTCTGCTCAAAAACGAGTCGATCAGACCGAATTCACCTGACTTTGGAATAACTTGGCTTCCAAGTCCAGTGAATTCGATGCTATCCCTATTGGGGAGGAAGGCCGCCATCAGGGGATGTATATATTTTCCCCCCAGCCTCCCAGTGGGGAAGGAAGGAAAAGGAAGGAAGGAAGGAAGGAAGGAAGGAAGGAAGGAAGGAAGGAAAAGGAAGGAAGGAAGGAAGGAAGGAAGGAAGGAAGGAAGGAAGGAAAAGGAAGGAAGGAAGGAAAAGGAAGGAAGGAAGGAAGGAAGGAAGGAAGGAAGGAAGGAAGGAAGGAAGGAAGGAAGGAAGGAGCCTCAGAATGGACGTGGGCAGTTTCTCTCGAAGCGACTGTAAACAGCACCGACTGAATGTGCTTGTTCACTTTGCATTCTTTGTAAAGATCGTCTTATCCACATCATTTCAGAGTAAAGGAATACGAATATTTATTTATCGTTAGCTGGGTCGCCGTAAGGGGGTAGTGCCGACAGTGCACCTCACGCGGAGTCACTGTGGGCATTATTTAAGGCTCATTGCAGCTTCCCTTCAGCCCCCACCTGCAACCCCTTTCATTCTTTTTACTGCACCTCCGTTCATATTACCTTTCTTCCAACTTACTTTCCACCCTCTCACAGTAATTTTTTCACGGTGCAAATGAGACGTTTTCCTCCTGTTACGCCTTTCAAACCTTTTGACTCTCAATTTCCTTTCCAGTGCTGAACGACCTCATAAGTCCCAGCGATTGGATCTGGCCTAAATTTTATGTTCCATTCCATTCCATTCCATTTATGCTCATTCCATTCTGCTCAAAAACGAGTCGATCAGACCGAATTCACCTGACTTTGGAATAACTTGGCTTCCAAGTCCAGTGAATTCGATGCTATCCCTATTGGGGAGGAAGGCCGCCATCAGGGGATGTATATATTTTCCCCCCAGCCTCCCAGTGGGGAAGGAAGGAAAAGGAAGGAAGGAAGGAAAAGGAAGGAAGGAAGGAAGGAAGGAAGGAAGGAAGGAAGGAAGGAAGGAAGGAAGGAAGGAAGGAAGGAAGGAAAAGGAAGGAAGGAAGGAAAAGGAAGGAAGGAAGGAAGGAAGGAAGGAAGGAAGGAAGGAAGGAAGGAAGGAAGGAAGGAAGGAGCCTCAGAATGGACGTGGGCAGTTTCTCTTGAAGCGACTGTAAACAGCACCGACTGAATGTGCTTGTTCACTTTGCATTCTTTGTAAAGATCGTCTTATCCACATCATTTCAGAGTAAAGGAATACGAATATTTATTTATCGTTAGCTGGGTCGCCGTAAGGGGGTAGTGCCGACAGTGCACCTCACGCGGAGTCACTGTGGGCATTATTTAAGGCTCATTGCAGCTTCCCTTCAGCCCCCACCTGCAACCCCTTTCATTCTTTTTACTGCACCTCCGTTCATATTACCTTTCTTCCAACTTACTTTCCACCCTCTCACAGTAATTTTTTCACGGTGCAAATGAGACGTTTTCCTCCTGTTACGCCTTTCAAACCTTTTGACTCTCAATTTCCTTTCCAGTGCTGAACGACCTCATAAGTCCCAGCGATTGGATCTGGCCTAAATTTTATGTTCCATTCCATTCCATTCCATTTATGCTCATTCCATTCTGCTCAAAAACGAGTCGATCAGACCGAATTCACCTGACTTTGGAATAACTTGGCTTCCAAGTCCAGTGAATTCGATGCTATCCCTATTGGGGAGGAAGGCCGCCATCAGGGGATGTATATATTTTCCCCCCAGCCTCCCAGTGGGGAAGGAAGGAAAAGGAAGGAAGGAAGGAAAAGGAAGGAAGGAAGGAAGGAAGGAAGGAAGGAAGGAAGGAAGGAAGGAAGGAAGGAAGGAAGGAAAAGGAAGGAAGGAAGGAAAAGGAAGGAAGGAAGGAAGGAAGGAAGGAAGGAAGGAAGGAAGGAAGGAAGGAAGGAAGGAAGGAAGAAGGAGCCTAACTACTGTTCCCAAATGTCGGTCATTTAAAGGCACCAAACGAGGAGACAATTATGGACAAAGGAAGATGATGGCGGACAACTGATGACTTTGAAACTACACGAGAGAGAGAGAGAGAGAGAGAGAGAGAGAGAGAGAGAGAGAGAGAGAGAGAGAGAGAGAGAGAGAGAGCAACATAACTCAGCATAATTTCGACTTTTCATCTCGCAACATCAACGGTGACGGAAACTTTTCTAAGCAGAAATAGAATAGAATAGAATATATAATTTAGGCCAAAGGCCAAGCGCTGGGACCCATGATGATGAGGTCATTCAGAGCTGAAGCGGAATTTGACAGTAAAAAGGTTTGAAAGGTTAAGTAACAGGGGAAAACCTCAAAGCAGTTGCACTATGAATCAATTGTTAGGAGAGGGTGGAAAGAAAGATAGAAGAAAGAGAATATGAAAGGAGGTACAGTAAAAGGAATGAAAGAGGTTGCAGATAGGGAGCGAAGGGACACTGCAAAGAACCTTAAGTAATGCCTGTAGTGCACCACATAAGGTGCACTGACGGCACTAACCCCCAACGGGGTCAAAATAGTGATGGACATGGGGAAAAACAGCGACCCACAAACAGTGACTGTTCTCGATCATTTTCACAGAAGTGAGAGAGAGCTTATGATGATTCATGAACGCTCAGAGCACAAGCTGTAGCTTCGAGGTCACTCATTAAAAAAAAAAAATAAAAACTGCGCTTCCTAGAACATAACGGTGAGCGGCGCCAATAGCTAATTCAGTTCACATAAATGGCAGAATTTTCCAGACAACAGCTGTGTCGGGGATTTTGCTAACACCTGTGTGCTTCCCTCCTTGTTCAGTCTCCACGGGATCACAGCCCGAGTGGATAAGACCTTGGGTACATGATCAAATCACAACACACATCATACATACAAACATATATATATATATATATATATATATATATATATATATATATATATATATATATATATATATATATATATATATATATATATACGTATATATCATTGAATCCACATTGGAAGGTGAGTGAAAACCAGAACTTTGATCAAGTACTTTCATAGTTTATTCTACATTTCCATTTTCACACTGAGTAAAAAAGTTGACAGAGATTTATATACAAAAATGGAAGGGGGGGTGGTGGCAGGGTTACAGTTTATTAATCTGGGCAGCATGTTCTTTAAACGACAAAGACAGGGACAAAGGAATAAGGGATAATCCAGGGTGGAGATTAACATTCCTGGTGGAAGTAGCTTCAATGAACACAGTCTCTAGCGGATTTCTTTTCCGATGGTTGTTGACCTTGTAGATGATCGTTGACTTATCCCAGTTCATTGCATGGCCTGTTTGAAGCCAGTGATTCTCAATGCTATTATTTGATAAGCCTCTTGAAATGGCATATTTGTGTTGGGAGCTTCCTACTTTTAGTCCTTTTGATGTTTAACCAATATAAATCTTATTATATTCTTTGCAAGAAATACTGTATACAATATTGTTTGAATTGGGCGGGTTATTCTTAATTAGTTTATTTCTCAAAATATTATTATATTTAAATACTAAGTTAACATCAATAGTTTTTAAAATGGGCACTGTTAGGTCGACAGTTGAGATGTGTGAGGTGTCTGTTATGTTTTTAGGAGATGTTGGAGTGGCTTTGTTTGTGTTTGTATTAGTCTGTAACACCCATTTGCTTTTAAGCAAACCTATCTGTTGATTACATACATCATCCCGGGGTGTCTACACGGATATCAAAGTGTCCGCCTCTCTGACTGGTCGGCTTTTTATTTGAACCCGCGCCACAGGCCTTTCTGAAGTTCGAAGCTGCTGCTCTAACCGACTTGGCCATCGAGGCTCTAAGCTAGGGAGACGATAAGCCTATAATGAATGAAAATTGATAGTTTGAAAGTGTATATGGTCGTCATACATTCAGTGGGTCGCAAAGGTCAAGCATGACTTCATGCCACGTGATTTAATCCCCATTTTGGACTGCTTTTTGGAGGGAGCGAATTGCGAAGGGTTTCATATGTCTGGCAACGCTACCATGCTTTGCTTGACACATCCAAAATCAACAGCTGACGCCTAAATCTCTCTCTCTCTCTCTCTCTCTCTCTCTCTCTCTCTCTCTCTCTCTCTCTCTCTCTCTCTCTTGGTAGAATATAAGACCAACGAAATAAGACAACGAAATACTACACACAAAAAAAAGCAGGTTGAAATAGCGCCATTCACTCAAGCGAAAACCTGGATCTGGAGAGAGAGAGAGAGAGAGAGAGAGAGAGAGAGAGAGAGAGAGAGAGAGAGAGAGAGAGAGAGAGAGAGAGAGAGAGACTTTTAATGATAAACCTATGGCAAACTCCGTTTACAGCGATACTTTTATGAACTGCAAATAAATTTTGTTGAACAAATACTGGAGTCATAGCAAATGTGAACATTAGACCTATGTCTTCATTCCTTCGTCATAAACGTGGCACAATAAATATATTGGAAACGACGAGGTCGAATAGAATAAAGAGTATTCAAAAACTGAAAAGAAATAAGTTAATTAATGAGGCCTAGGGTCACTTCTTTTGAAATTAAGGTTACTGAATGCACTTATTACGGTTCCATTTTGATCTTAATTAAGCTAGGCAGTGCAGTGGTGGCAAAGGCGGGACTTCCCCATGTTTTTACATTGTTGATAAATCGTGGCAAAGTCAATTCAATACACTTTTGTATATGCCATTGACGTCATCGTTCAATGCTCTTTCTTCTGAAGTGTATTTATAAAGTCTATCACAAGAAATCAACTGGATATTAAGTGATAAAAGTAGAAAAGTCACCGCCGTGAACATCGAGAAGTAAAGCAAGATGGACGGTTTGAAAATCCCCCGCATATGAATTCACTCAGTGGCTGTCTGTCACCGGCGTTCGATTCCTTGCGAAAGATTCAATTAATCTCGAAAAATCGTTGTCAACTTCTCGTAATTTTTTCACTAACTCGAAATCAAAATGTAACGTTGTAATTTATGATGGAAACTGATATTTGATGATTATTCCAGTCAATATTGATATTTAACAACTGCGTAAAATTTACGTATAAAGTGAGTTGATCTTTGTAAAAGCTTTCGGAAGTGTTGTTTCGCAAATAATATGTATATTTTATATATATGTATATATATACACACATACAGTAGATATACATATATATATGTATGTATATATATATATATATTTATATATATATATATATATATATATATATATATATATATATATATATATATATATATATATATATATATATATATATATATATATATATATATATATATATATATATATATATATATATATACACATATAGGTCTAGTCCTAACTGAAGTAGCAGTCTCTCTCTCTCTCTCTCTCTCTCTCTCTCTCTCTCTCTGTGTTCTTCATTGTTATATATTATTATTATAAATAACGTTGCAATATTACTATCTGTGACAGTAAATTCATTCTGAAGAAAGAAAGCACTCAGGGATTCAAATAAAAATGGTTTCAGTTTCCTAAATAATAATAATAATAATAATAATAATAATAATAATAATAATAATAATAATAATAATAATAATAATAATAATAATAATAATAATGTGTCGTGCAATTGGAACAGCTTCAAAAGTTCAAGCGAAGATGCAGTGCATTACTACCGTAATACTATTCTCCTTGCATTTTAATACAGTTTTATCTGTTTAGTAATATATTTGTTCTCTTTTTTTCTTTTTTAATAAGTGAGTGGGATCTCTTCTTCTTTCTGTATTTCCCTTTACTTCCTCTTGCTTCTTCTTCCTAATAAACACCTTAATATTCTTTGGAAGCCTGAATTCCAAGTCAATGGTCCCTTTGGTGGGCTTGTTCCACATGAGTAGGGTTCTTCATCTTTTGAATAATAATAATAATAATAATAATAATAATAATAATAATAATAATAATAATAATAATAATAATAATATGCAGGGAGTAGACCTTCTTTGATGCATGTTTTTTGTTGAAAATGAAGGCAGTTTTCAACGAATTAATGTTATACAGGGTTTTTTTCATTCTCCTGACAATTCGTTTTTCTGGCTCAGCTATATAGGTTGTTTAGTAGAATTCCAGTATTCAGATTTGTCTAAATTGGGATATTTGTCAAGGATTGTTTTATGAAAATAGAAAAATGAATTGTCGGGAGAATTGAAAAAACCCTGTATAAGATTATTTCGTTAAAAACTGCCATTATTTTCATCAAAATAATAATAATAATAATAATAATAATAATAATAATAATAATAATAATAATAATAATAATAATAATAATGAATCAGACAAAGATTTGGCTCTCAGCTGATTCCAAAAGTGACTCCAGACTTCATGCCATGGAAGATAATGTTTTACTCATATTGGCTTATTTCCTGTACATGAAAGGTTGAAAAGTCTACAGACACCGTCTGTAAACATTAACAGGCAACAATCTCTTAACAGAAATGTGAATCTTCAGTTTAAAAATAAAACTCATGATTAAGTTAATGAAGGCTAATGCGTTAGAACTGTGTGAACTCGAAATGACTGCGGGGACCCTCCGTGCTCTCATTTCCAATTATTAATGGTTGAAGGTGTTAGTGAGCTGGCGTCCTTTCATTAGGTGACACCTGTGCAAGTGTGAATTCAGATATAGATAAGCCATAACCACAAGTGTGGAAGCACTTTGATCTTTTCCATAATGTTCACTGGTTCTAATCATGCAAAGTTTAATTTAATAACGAAAGAATCAGAAGACAATACACAGGACACCTGTGCACAAAACATGACGCATACTCGCCTCTACTCCCACACACCTACAACATGTGTTTCATAACTGTAATTCACAATAAACACGCACTCGCACACAACACACATGCAAACGCAAGCACACACACATACTGTATGTAATATATCTATATATATATATATATATATATATATATATATATATATATATATATATATATATATATATATATATATATATATATATATATATATATATATATATATATATATATAATATGCATATTATTTGCAAAATAACACTTCCGATAGCTTTGACAGAGATCAGCTCACTGTATACATATATTTTACGCAGTTGTTAAATATCAATATTGACTGGAATCATCATCAAATATTAGTTTCCATCATAAATTACAATGTTACATTTTGATTTCGAGTTAGTGAAAAAATTACGGGAAGTTGACAACGTTTTTTCGAGGTGAAATGAACCTTTTGCAAGGAATCGAACGCCGGTGACAGACAGCCACTGAGTGAATTCATATGGGGGGGATTTTCAAACCATCCATCTTGCTTTACTTCTCGATCTTCACGTCGGTGACTTTTCTACTTTTATCACTTAATATCCGGTTGATTTCTTGTGATAGACTTTATAAGTACACTTCACAAGAAAGAGCACTGAACGATGACTGCAATGGCATATCGTCAGTTGGAGGGGGGCGCTGGGATCCTGGTGCGCCAAGGCGGTTGCCTCGGCGAGGGCGGCCATCGTCAGGGAGAAGGCCTGCTGCTGGCTGGGTCCCCACAACAAGGATTTTGGTTGGCTTTTCAGAACTTCCGTAAGGGGGGCCGTGGTGTGCGCGACTCCGGGGATGAACTGCCTGTAGTAGTTCACCATCCCGAGGAACTCCTGGACGGCCTTGACGGAGGTGGGGATGGGGAACCTGGTGATGGCTGCGACCTTGGATGTGAGTGGGCGGACACCTGCCGGGGATATCTCATGGCCCAGGAAGTCAGCTTTTTGGACGCCGAAGGTGCACTTGTCGAAACGTACGACGAGGCCGTTCTCCTGCAGGCGCTGCAGGACTGCCCGGATGTGTTTCTGGTGCTCATTGTTGGACCTGGAAGATATAAGGATATCATCTTCGTAGCAGACGCAGAACTTCAGGTCCCCAAGGATGCTGTCCATGAACCGCTGGAAAGTCGCCCGGCGTTCCTCAGGCCAAAGGTGGAGAAGGCAAACACGTAGGACCCGAAAGGCGTGATGATGGCGGTCTTTGGTATATCCTCTGGTGCGACCGGTACCTGAAAGTAGGATTTTAAAAGATCTAACTTAGTGAATATTTTGGCCCCGTGAAAGGAGGCCGTGAGGTCCTGCATGTTCGGCAGGGGGTAGTGGTCGGGTTCCGTTGCGATGTTAAGACGCCTGTAGTTGCCGCAGGGTCTCCAGGAGCCATCGGGTTTCTGCACCATGTGGAGGGGGGAGGCCCACAGGCTGGAGGCCTTCTTGCAGATTCCCATCTGCTCCATTTCAGCGAATGCGTTCTTGGCCTCCTGAAGGCGCCGTGGGGGAAGCCTGCAGAACTTCGCATGTGTGGGGGGGCCCTTAGTTTTTATATGATGGTATATGCCATGTTTGGCTGGGGCCCCGGGGATTTGGCAGAGCAGATGGTGGGCGCCTTGGGTCCCGTTGCTAATGGGAGGGACCAGCAAGAGTTGGTGTCAAGGAGGTGCTTCCGCCCGACGTCGACTGCCAGCCCGAAGTGAGCAAGGAAGTCAGCACCCAGAAGCGGGGTCCCTATGTCCGCGATGACGAAGTCCCAGGAATAACTCCGGCCAAGGATGGAGATCGACAGGGACCTGGTGTTGTAGGAGAGGATGGGGGATCCGTTGGCGGCCGTCAGGGAGGCAGCCGGATCCGGTTCACGCTTGAGGTCCTCTCTGGATGCCGGGAAGATCGATCTAATGGCCCCCGTGTTGACCAGCATCATCCTGCCGGAGATGGTGTTGCAGACGTAGAAGCCTAATGATTCTGGGCCCCTGGGTTTTTTGGCTGCCATGGCGGTCTGTCCTGCTGGCCGCCGCCTCCCTTGTTTTTTGAATGGGCGAATGAACAGGGCGGCAGGCAGTTCCGGGCATCTTTGCCAAACCGCCTGTGGTAGTGGCATGGACCAGGGGAACTCCACTTGCTGTGGGGCGCTGGGCGCCTCCTGGTGACGACATTGACCTCCTGCTCCGCGCCCTCTTCAAGCTGGACGGAGTTCACTGGTAGTGTGGACGCTGTTAACCGCTTAGTTGCAGTCCATCAGGTGTTGCGCCGTGCGGATCAGGACGTCGAGGGGCATGGTGTAGGGTTCGGGGATCTGTGTGCGGACCTCCGGGAGGAGCTGACGAAGGAGGAGCTCCCGCGACAGACTTATTTCCTGCTGCTCTCTGCTACCGTTGAAGTTTGGGAGTGTGAGCAGGTCTTCAATCATGCCCCATGACTCCATCACGCTTAGATCCTGCTGCGGGCTGATGGCAAGGTCAAGGGCGCTGGCGGCCCACTCGGCGACTGGTAGGGAGCACGTCTCAAGGAGGGACTTCTTCAGGAGGTAGTATGTGAGGGGGCATGCAGCGGACACCCACAGGACGAGTTTCTTATAGATTTCCTCCAGCAGGGCGTTAAGGACTATGTGAGCCTGCAGCACCTTGTCGTTTAGGTCCGCCAGCCTGAACTGGCTCTCGACCCTATACAGCCACGACGTCGGGTTCCCCTGCGTGAACGGCGGCAGCGGGTGAGATGGGAGGAAGGTAGACATCCGAATCCGCGAGGTTAGCGGTTAATTGCACGAGGGAGGGGATGTCCGCATCCATGCTCGCTCTTTGTCCTCTTAACTGGAGTGGGGTACTCGCGTCAAAACGCACTCGGAAGCGCACCGTGTGAGTCCGTTAATGACGCTGGTGATTTTGCCGACGAGAGTCAGCACGTCCAAACGCTGGTTACAGCGCCGTCATTAGTCCGCTAAGGGCGTGAGTAAGTTCCTGGAGCCAAGACTGAGTCTCCGTATGGGTCCGCTAATGGCTCCGGGACTACTCCGGGGGTCACCACTGTAAGAGGTGCAAAAAAACGAGCACTTAAAAGACTACTGCTGCTTTATTCAAGATCCAGGCAGTTTATATAGCAGCAGATTGGCACCGTGCCGCGAAAGATAATGAGATCGTAAGTGACCTGAGGTCGATAATAATTAACAATAAAATACAGCAAACGAGTACACTTTACAATGTAAAAATAGACAAAACTCAAAATGGATATAATCTTGATGCCTGTGAACGAAGAAATACAAGATACACAATTGACAACAAGTGAACAAATATATACACAGTTTAAATGATTGAATTCGTGAGACCTGTCACGTTAGGCGTGACCAATTGTATAGGCGAAAGAAAATGGGACGTCACCATAGAAAACTTGCTCAGCGTAGACTTTACGAACGACGCGTTCAGTAGACTTCACAGACGGCTTTGTAGGTGACTTTACAACATGACCAAGCACTGAAAATGGTAAAAAACTGAAAAAAACTTATCCAAAAGCCTTGTTCCCACAACTTAAGATATTTATATAGGGCTGTTGACAGTTTCTCGCTAATCGATAAGAGGACAAGCTATTATGATGTACACAAATCTTCACTTTATTACACAATCTGTACATAACACTTACAAACCAGCATGCCACTGATCTTCACTGAGCTGAGAGAGAAAGAGAGAGAGCGCGCCTTTACAAGCGAAATGCCGAAATCTTTCCCAGGATCAGAGTGATATCCCAAATCTCTCCTCAATTGGGCGTGGCCTCTGTACGAACAATAACCGGAAGTTGTGGAATGGAGGTGCCCGTATCTTGGCCAGATCAGGGTAAAATAAGAAAGGGGGAGACTGAGCCCTAATTATCGTCAAAATTATGATGATCATTCCAACTGTCCAAGTAGAAGGCCTCTGACCAGTAAGAAATCTTACACTGAAGGTTATGACTACGTTCCCCTAACCATCTATAAGGTTTGGTCATTACTGAAAAAACAGTCAACATAAAAGTTGCAACAGACATTAGAGACTGGTATGAGAGGCAATGGCTCAACAATACGAATTTTGAGGGCTTGGAAACAGAACTGGGTTCATGAAAATGGACTGGGAAAACTCGAGAAGTTGTTAAAACGTGACCAAGAATACCTTTGAAAAATACTTAACCTTTAGCAAATCCCGATGTACGAACAGCGTCCAGAGATTCAATTTGCTAATGCCACTCATTCTATTGAGAGAGGTGAGTAATTTTAACAGACAGGTGGAAAAAGATGACAAAGCCAGATTAAAGATGGAGGGTGGCCGCTGAACGTAGTAAGCAGGATTGTAACGTGTCTGCGCTATGCATGACCAGGCGTTAATGAAACTTGCAACAGACCTCAGCGGTCTGGAGTGAGAGGGATTTGGGACCCTCAAACTTATGAAAAGTAGATCAACAAGACCTAATACTAAAGTAGTTAACGTCTAGTTGACGATTACAAGAAATCTACGACAAATACAATCAGGGGCGGACTGCCAGTGGTCTGGGCCCTTGGGCAAATAAAGTTCATTAGCCCCTTGGCCATCTCGCACTAATGTCCATCCAGGGGCATAGCTAGACATTTGTGGGTCTGGGGACTTACCTTCTGGAGGGGCGCCCTCTAAAGTTTGTGGGTCCACTTTGACCCTTTCTGGGACTTCTTTCAATGCATTTGGGGTCCTGGGGGTGATTTCAAACAGTCCCCTCCCGTCCCCCTCCTTAGCTACACCACTGTTTCTCTCCCATACAGAAATGTGGAATCTTCATCTGACATTTGATTCAAAAGCTAAATGTCTATACAATATATATTAAATGTAGATTTAAATGAAGCTAAGCAACTATGCTACGTTTTATTTATACATGAAAATAATAGATACATCTATTACAAGTATATGATTCAAATGAAAAAAGTAATGTCTTGCATCTTATAGAATACATTGAGCAGAATGCAGATGATCAATTTCAAATAAAAGTTTACATACTGAAGTATTTTGACAAGGTGTTTAAAGTAAGAGAAGTGCCTGTGGCTAACTAGAAGTGTTTGCAAGCCTGTTTATGATACTTTCCTTATCATTTTTTAGCTTGCAAGCTATTTCCTTTTCAACTGAAATGATAATCAATGATTCTATATGACTTTGTGTAAGAGTTGACCTTAGCCTTGACTTAATAATCTTAAGTTTTGAAAAAGATCGTTCATATGTACATTATGTGATACTTGCTGCAAACAAATTTTCATAGGCTGTTGAACACTTACTGAACTGGTAAAGTAATTTGAATGCACAGGACAGACAATTCTTGCAAGCATCTCTCTTAACACCTGAGGAAGGATTTTGGCCTTTGTCATCATCAGAGTAAATTTCAGGGTCAGTTTCACAATCACTTTCCTGTTCTAAAATTAATTTTTGAAGACGTTTGTAACTAGTTGAAAATAAAATAAGCTCTTCTCGAAGTGCTGTCGTATCCATATCAGGAATTGCATCCGCAATTACTCTGGGGTCTATCCTTTCTGGTGTGGCTTTCACTTCTTCAAATCTGTTTGGGTCGAAACAGGATATTTGCTTATATAGGTCCCAATATGAAGCATGTCTCCTCTTCATGCTCTCAAGGACAGCATCAAGGATGATGTTGTGGCATGATGTTTCAAAAGTTTTTAAGTGGTCACCATCATATACATCAGAACCAGTACAAGTCCTACTTCTAACTGAATGCATCTTGGGGAAGGTGGTACTGATGCAGATGTTTTCTGTTGTTAATATTCCATTGATATGAACACTCAATTTTGTTGCTATTGTGTGTATGCTAGTAAAATCACAAGATATCTTGTCAATCTGTGCAATGGCATCATAGATCATTCGCCATGCCTGCATCACGTGTAATCCTGTGGTTTCCAGGTAATCAGATACAGGAGTGGTTATGTCAAAGATACGAATGAATATGAATGCCACCAAGGTTGTCTAAAATTTACAAAGATTGTCACTCAGCTTCTGTGCTTCATAAGGCACTGATCTTTGAAGATCTGTAGATTCACTGACATGTTTAAGAATAATCAGAAGGTCAGTGAAGAATTCTTTTGAATGGTCTGTATAACTCCCAAATAATTTTCGAAGGGCTCTTGCTCTACTAGACCACCTAGTCTGCCCAATATGTTCTAACCTGCGGAGCTTGGAGTTCCCTGTACTGAGCAACATCTGCTCTTCCCAAACCTTTATTCTTTTGTAAGACTCAATGAAAAATGTAGAAAGTTCACTGAGGAGTCCAAAAAGACTTACAGCTGGAACACACAGGCTACTTGCATCCCCCAGTGACCAGATTTAGAACTTGCATAACACCAAGTATGAATGTGGCTAGGTCGTGCTTCTTTCATCAATGCTTGTAGTCCAGAAAAAATACCACTCATATTGGCTGCTCCACCAAATGAATCTGAGACACAACGTTTAAGATGTATCCTATCTGAAAGTGATTCACTCAACAAGGTGTGTAAGCTACTACCACTAGTCCTCAGCGTTCACTAGACGTACAAGTTTCTCTTTGGCCTTGTCATCAACAACATATCGAACAACAATTGCACACTAATCATGAGCAGAGACATCTTGAGTAGAATCCATTTGTACTGAATAGAGACCAGCCTCATCAACTTTCTTTGAGATCGTTTCTTTGATCATATCTCCTACAGTACTAAATACTTTGTTTGCTGTTGTTTTACTAAGGAAGGTTACAAATTTTCCAAGACCTTTCTTTCCTGGATCACGACTCTTGCATTTTCCCAGTGCATTCTTCAGGTGTTCTTTAAGAACTGGATTATAAACTGCAAGAAGCTTTACAGCTTCTAAAAAGTTTCCACAATTTTCTACATGGTTTTCATCAAAAGCAGTTGCTAGTGACTCAGCCTGTTTGCCATGGTATGGAAGTGCTTGAAAACCTGTATAAAACACAATATCAGTGATGCAGCTCAAGACAGCCCATCGTTGAAGTACTTGCTTTTTTCTCAGAGAACACTGTTCTCGAGGGAGAACATGTTTAATAGATCTGCCTCTAGCATTAATGTAATATGCCTCACTAGAGTGCTGGTGACACTGGGGCTTCTCATGCTCCAATAATCTGACTGTGATATATCTCCAGTCACAACAACCTTTAATCATCTGTGAGTTAATGAATTTATCAGGTGCAAACCTCAGACAGAATGAGCAATGTAACATCATATTTTCTTTATTATAAGTAACGCATGTTCTATTTATTTCTGCTCCTTGCAGCCCTTTTCGAAAGTACACCAGCTTAGTATTAAAAGGAATGTCACGTGTGGGTTGATTTAGGTGGAACTCCCTGAACAAATCTTCAAAAATACTACCACTACTTGATGCTATTGCACTTGCATGGACAAATAAATCTCTTCTTTTTGATGTTTGCTTCAGACTGCACCTTTCCCCTTCCTTTTTACAGTTTACTTGCTGGTTCTGGACTGCTCAGTTCTGCTTCTTGTGGTTCTAGGTTTCTTGATGCTGTTTCAACAGGTATAATATCAGCCTGTTCTACCTGCACGTCAGCTAACTAGGACGATATTGGAGTCTTTTAGCCAAAGAAAGTTTCAATTTTATTTGTTGTTTGCTGAATTTTCCATAGTTCTTCTCTTTTTTCTTTTCTTTTTTGTGCCCCACTTCTGGGTTTCATCTTCCTTTCAGTTGCTGACATTTTGGTACCATACAACCTGAGATGGTAAATAAATTTTCAGTAATTAACACAGAATGAAGAGAGGCTGCAAGAGCTGGTGAGAGTACTTGGTGATGTGTGTAAAAAAGAATGGACTGTGAATGTTTGTAAGAGCAAGGTTGCAAGAATAAGTTCAAACTCTTATGAGAATGAGATGAATGTCAGGTTACATGGTAAAAGACTGGAAGAAATAAACACAGAGGTATTTAAGATTAGAAGTTTTGAAAGACGGGAGAATGAATGAGGATGTGTATCACAGGATTTGGAAGACAATAAAGACAGCAGGTGCGCTTAAGAGTTTATGGAAGAGAAGGCATATGATAAGGGAAGCAAAAGTTGGTATATATGAAGGGATAGTGGGATACTTTAGTTGAATCTACATCTCTGCATGGATGTGAAATATGGATTAATTACTTCTAAATATATTCAGTACTGAATCAGTACATAATAAGAATACTAGCAGGCCTAAGTTAATCGTTACTCAATATACTCTAAAACTAAACACGGTATAGTCACGGCATATAGTCTAAAATCAGCATAGGCCTAAAGCCTAAAATAGAGTATATCTTTATGTTGTTTGTTTAGCCTACATCTAGCTTAAAACATGTACCAAATTGCACATCATTTCACTTGCAATCGATGCAATAATCACCGTGACCAAGATATTCACGGCGCAAGTTTTTTAGTAAAAATTCTTGAAGCATATCTATGTAGGCTAATTGTAGCATAGATTGTTACACTTTATGTAAAAAAAAACATTGTTTATAAATCTAACATAAAATAATCATCACATAACAACCATTAGATCTAAATGTAACCTAGGCTACTGACCGTCTAAAGATATCACTGCACACTTATGTACCTACTTCCCCAGAAAACATTGATCCTTAAAAGATTGTTTGAAAACTTATTTTCATTGTAGTTTATGATAAATGGTATGTATTATGGTGCATCGAACTTGTGAAAAAAATCTAAAGAGAACTCCGCTCTCGCCACAGAACAAGTTGAAATACAAAACAGCAGGAACAATCATGATAATGTTGGATGTTGACAAACGGCGATGCATTTGATGTAAACATAAAACCACTGTTACCATTACCACACGCGGCAAGCCACCGCACTAATTACCAACATCCGTGACTATACATTGCAATTTGTTTTTTTTTTTATTAGATTTTTATTTAGTCTCTCCCAAGATACACACACACACACACACACATACATATTATATTAATTCACACTTCCTCAAACACGATATTACACCCGGACGCCGTCGTGGACCAATATGGTTTTCACTAGAATTTCTGGTAATGCAGTATCAATGCCATGGATTAGAAATAGCAACCGGACGTTATTTCATCCGATAAAAGATATGTGGCTTGCGGAAACTGTTATTAGGCTAATGCTTGATTGCGATACTCACTTATTCTCTATTGATGATGTGATGACAGATTGACAGATAAGCGTACCTTCAATTTAATTGATATCAGCGCAGTTTCTAAATTACACACACACACACACACACACACACACACACACACACACACACACACACACATCCTTTTTCCAAAGGTTAACAAGTAGTTTCTCTCTCTCTCTCTCTCTCTCTCTCTCTCTCTCTCTCTCTCTCTCTCTCTTTCTCTCTCTCTCAGAGAGAGAGAGGCTACACACACATGTATATATATTATATAATTAAAAACACATTTTATATATACATATATATATATATATATATATGTATATATATATATATATATATATATATATATATATATATATATATATATATATATATATATATATATATATATATATATATATATATATATATATATAATATATACTGTGTGAACTCGAAATGAGTGTGGGGAGCCTCCGTGTTCTCGTTTTCGATTATTAGTGGCTGAAGGTGTGAGTGAGCTGGCGCCCTTTCATTAGCTGACACCTGTGCAAGTGTGAAATTAGGTATATTGAAGTCAGAGCTACAAGTGTGGAAACACACTGATTATTATTTCTATAATGTTTATTGGTTCAAAGCACACCAAAGTCAGAAGACAATAACAGGACACCTGTGCACAAAACATGACGCACTCTCATCTCTACACCCATGCACCTGCAACAAGTGTTTCATAACTGTGATTCACCATAAACATGCACTCACACACAACACACGCGCACACACGAGCACACACATATATATGCGTATATGTAATATATATATATATATATATATATATATATATATATATATATATATATATATATATATATATATATATATATATATATATATATATATATATATATATATATATATATATATATATATATATATATATATATATATATATATATATATATATATATATATATATATATATATATATATATATTATGTGATGCAATTGCTTTATTTATGAGTGTTCCCCTTGCTTCAGCCCACTTTTCTAGTCTGTCTATTCTTTCTTTCTTTCTCCTGTCCTACACTTGCTTCGGTAGCAACTCCATATCATGTGTTCAAAGGAGTTCCAATGAAGGGTGAGGGGGATCTCTTTGATCTTATTTTCACTGTATTTAATTTTTCTAATAAGTAAATAACACTGTTATTATCACCCTTCTGTAGGATTGATTTAATGTCCCTTTGAATTGCATTTAATGTTCTATCAATATTTAACACTGTTGATATGTCTGTATTAACGATTCCTAAATTTTTAATCGTTTTGACATTTCCATGTCTTTTCAACAATGATCCCTTTCTTATCTCCACCTCTGAAGAGATGAGTCCAATTACGATTATTATTATGATGAGCCGCATTGTTGCATCTGTAAGAATAGGCTTTCATCAGATTTTCTTTATAGGTTTCACTACATACATTACATTTATGATAATTTCACTACATGCATTATATTTATGGCACTTTCAGTCTAATACTAATAAATACACATATCTATAAATATTTAATGTCGGTTTCGTAGATTATATCTTCTATTTACAACATTATCTACAGCATTTTCATGTCTTATGTTATCTATAACTTTAGTGGACCATGGATCTGTTTTTACTACTTTTATATGATTCCTGTGAACTACTTTTTCTTTTAGATCACTTTCATTACTTACTCTATATTTGTTTGATTTTAACACTTCTACAACTCTATATGGTCCAGTGAACTTGGGAGAAACCTTTATATTTGGTCCTCCTAGAGCATGATCTTGTACATAAATTTGAGTACCTACTGTAATGTTTGTTTTAATGGTGCTTCTATTATAATATTTGGCATGAGTGTTCTGAACCTCTTTTAATTTTTCCCTTGTTTTCCTGATTGTCTCGTAAGTACGTCTGGTTTTCCATGCAACATAGTCATCTTAGTTATAAGTATGTCTGGGTGGTGTTGCATCGTCTAATAATGTGTTAGGCAAATAATGTGGGGATTCTCCTATTGTCTCACTTACAGTATTATTCAATGTGAACTGTACGTCTTCTATTCCTAAGTCCCAATCTTCTGTCCGTGGGCTCACTAAAGTTTTCAGGATATCCTTTATTTTACGATTAGTTCGTTCTACTGCTCCATTAGAACTAGGTTTATAAGCGGTTATTTGACACTTATTTATTTTAAAAAATTCACATATTTTCTTTAAAAGATCACTAGTAAATTCAGCAGCATCGTCAGAAAGAACTTGTGGACATGAATGCCTTGTGATGTTCTAGATTTAAGAACTTCTGCTACTGCGGCTGCATCTCTGTTTCTTACTGGTACGATTTCTACATATCTAGTTAGATAGTCTATGAAGACTAATATTTGGTTATATTTCCTCTAATCGTCCTTGGAAATGGATCTCAAAAGTCCATAGTTACTATTGAAATGGATTTAATTCTGATGGATATTTTTCAAGTGGAGCTTTAAGATTTACGTTATCTTTATGTTGATTACAAACTATACAGTTTTGCACAAAGTTTTTGGCATCTTCACTACAATTTGGCCAAAAATAATTTCTGGTCATGATTCTGCTTGTCTTTTTAATTCCTGGATGTCCTGCTAACTTATGTGACTGTGTTATTTCTAAAACTTCTCTGGTTAGTGTTTTTGTGATGTATAGTCGAGAACAACCATTCTTCTCTGTTGGTCTTTCATACAACAATCCATGTAGTACTTGATAATCAGGTTTTAAGGATTCATCTAGTATTAACTGTCCTACTATTTGTCTGATTTTTGCATCGTTTTCTTGTTGTATTTTTACTCTTTCTAGATCTAAATCTACTACTTGACAATTAAATAAAAGGTATTAGTGGTAATACATTTTTCTGTTTCTTGTTGCCTCTGCCAAGGTGTTAAATTTCTCTGGAATATATCTGACTTCTTGGGCAAATTCTAATACACTAATGAACCATCTATTGAACTTCATGTTGTTGGTAAAGGCTCTCTTTTTAAATAAGTCACAAATGGATTCGTGATCAAAAAGCACATTAAACTTATGACCTAAAAGTATGTGTCTAAATTTCTTTAGACCCAAATATAAAGCTAAACACTCTTTCCGTGGTACTATAGTTTCTTTCTGTTGGATTTAAACTCTCCTGGCATAATATATTGCCCTCATTCTAGTTTTGGCCTTTTGCAACAATACAGCTCCTAGTTCTGTACTTGAGGCATCACAAGCCAAGGAAAAGTCTTTGGAAAAATCTGGGTAGACTAAAACAGGATTCCTGGTCATTTTGCTCTTCAGTGTTTGAAAAGCTGTGTCTTGCTCATCCGTCCATTCACAATTAATATCCTTCTCGGTTAATTCTGTCAAAGGTTTGGCTATAGTAGCAAAACCCTTTATAAAAGGTCTATAATAACCTACCATACCTAGGAACCTTCTTAATGCTTTCAAATTAGTGGGAGTGGGTAATCAATTATTGCCCTTATTTTACCTGCTTGCATGCGCAGTCCATCTTCACTAATTACGTGACCCAAGTATTCTAAGGATTTCATCAGGAATTGACATTTCTTTAATTTTATTTTTAGTCCTGCAATTCTTAATCTTTCTAGGACCATTTCTAATGTTCTGAGGTGACTTTCTGAGTCTTTGCTAAAAATTATTACATCGTCCAAATATACTGCAACATTTTCTATATCTCCTAGAATTTGTAACATTAATCTGACAAATGTTAATGGGGCTGATGTGAGTCCTAATGGCATTACTTCAAACTGTAAATGTTCTTTGTGTGTGCTGAAGGATGTGAATGGTTTCGATTCTTCATCTAGAGGTACTTGCCAATATCCACTAAGCAAATCTAAGGATGAAAATACTTTGGCCCCTCCTAATTGAGCTAACATATCTTGGATTACCGGCATCGGCATTCTATCTGGAACTGTGTTGGGATTTAACTTACTACTCCATCTCTTTTTATTTCCTCTATTAAATTGCCAACTATGGGTCTTTGGCTTATTGGTAATCTGTAATTAGGAATAAAAATGCTTGGCTCCTTCATCTAACAAAATTCCATGTTGCAGAATATTTGTTCTTCCTAGTTTATCTCCTTCTATAGCTATTACATTTCTGTATTTCTCTAACACCTGAATCAACTTGTGTCTATTTTCTGGAAAATCTGTTTTGTTTACTTCTGGATTTATTTGAGAGTTATGGCCATTTATAGAAAAAAAATTATTTTTCTTCTACAAAAGCTTCAAAAGTTCAAGCAAAGATGCAGAGCATTACTAACCTAATGCTATTCTCCCTGCAGTTTAATACAATTTTATCTATTTATTAATATATTTGTTCCTTTTTTTTTGATAAGTTAGTGGGATCTCTTCTTTCCGTATTTCCCTTTACTTCCTCTTGCTTCTTCCTAATGAACACCTTAATATCTTTGGAAGCCTGAATTCCAGGTCAGTGGTCCCTTTGGTGGGCTCGTTCCATATGAATAGGGTTCTTCATCTTCTGAATAATAATAATAATAATAATAATAATAATAATAATAATAATAATAATAATAATAATAATAATAATGAATCAGACAAAGATTTGGCTCTCAGCTGATTCCAAAAGCGACTCCAGACTTCATGCCATGGAATATAATGTTTTACTCATATTGGCTTATTTCCTGTACATGAAAGGTTGAAAAGATTACAGACACCGTCTGTAAACATTAACAGGCAACAATCTCTTAATAGTAATGTGAATCTTCAGTTTAAAAATAAAACTCATGATTAAGTTAATGGAGGCTAATGCGTTAGAACTGTGTGAACTCGAAATGAGTGTGGGACCCTCCGTGTTCTCATTTTCGATTAATAGTGGCTGAGGTTAGTGAGCTGGCGCTCTTTCATTAGCTGACAGCTGTACAAGTTGGAATTCAGGTATATTGAAGTCACAGCTGCAAGTGTGGAAACACACTGATTATTATTTCTATAATGTTTATTGGTTCAAAGCACACCAAACTTCAGTTTAATTGCGAAAGAGAGGCAGAAGGCAATAACAGGACATCTGTGCATTAAACATGACGCTCACTTGTCTCGACGCCCACGCACCTAATACACGTGTTTCATAACTGTGATTCACCATAAACACGCACACACACACACACTATATATATATATATATATATATATATATATATATATATATATATATATATATATATATATATATGTGTGTGTGTGTGTGTGTGTGTGTGTGTGTGTATGTGTGCATAATTTATATATATGTTTGTATATGAGAGAGAAAGGAAAAAAGAGAAAAAGAGTGAGAGAGAGACACGTGTAATGCTTGTGAGGTTATGACTGTGAGTCTACAACATAACATATTCTCTCTCTCTCTCTCAATACCAGCGGTTCTCCTTCAAACGGAATGTCAATGAAGATATATAATTTACAAATCAATTATCTTTAACTCCCCTCCAGAAATGGGCTTTTTTCTTTTTCCTTTGTGGAATACAAGGAATAAGAATGATCGTTTGAGTGAGCAGACGGAGAGGGACAGAAGGCATCCATTGCCCATACGAACAGACTGAAGCTAAAGAAAGCGAATAAGAACAGAATCACAGGACACTTGTCAAAGATTAGCCATAATAAACACTGAAGACAATCAAAGCCTAATGATGAGGCAAAGGTTGATTTTCGTGAAGTATTTTGCCTTTCCGATCGGCACTCCGGTGTCAGAGAGTCCACAGGCTGTCTGTCTACCTGTGAGTTCAGAATTGGGTTTAGAATAGAACAGAATGTAGAATTTTGGCCAAAGGCCAAGCGCTGGGGCCTATAAGGAAAATAAGCGCTGAAAGAGAAACTGACAGTAGAAAGGTTTGAAAGGCGTGACAGGAGGAGAACCTCGCCGTTGTGCTATGAAATAAATGTTAGGAGAAAGAGGGTTGAGGAAAGTAAGATGGAAGAAAGAGAACATGAGCGGAGGAACAGTAAAAGGAATGAAAGGGTTGCAGCAAGAACAACCTACGGGGAAATTTGGGTCAGAATTCCAAACAATTTTTTCTTCTAAGAAAATTAATGTCTGGGTGGGAATTGGAGCTGGAATACAAGATTTAGGGCAAAGGTCAAGCACTCGGGCCTATGAGGAGGTCATTCATCGCTGAAAATGGCCCTGAAGCAATTGTTAGGAAAGGAAAGGGTGGAGAGTCATGTTTATTATTATTATTATTATTATTATTATTATTATTATTATTATTATTCGGAAGAAGAAGAAGAAGAAGAAGAAGAAGAAGAAGAAGAAGAAGAAGAAGAAGAAGAAGAAGAAGAGCCCTGTCCATAAGGAACAAGAAGCCCCCACAGGGCCCACTGACTTACAATTCAAGATGCTTCCGAAGAAAGAACACGAAAGTGTCCATCAGAAAGAAGTAACAGAAGGTCAAGGGAAATACATAGAAAAAAGAGCACTCATTAAAAAATGAAAAAGATGAACTAACAAATTAATGATTAAATGGATAAAAATACAAGAGATTTATTAAGATCTGTGAAACTTTTTGCGCTGGAGTCTGCAGTTGCTGCTGCTGCTGCGTGTGCTTCAAGAATATCCGGCTTCACCTAAGCTAAGAATAGAAGTAGAGGAGAAAACGGCGCATAATAACGAATTCTATCTTTCCTTTTAGGAAACTCGGTTCTTTCCCCTCAGATGGGAAGTAGCCGAGAGTGTTGACACTTATTTGGTTCTCATTAAATATTTCGGGGGAATTCAATTGCCACTCCAGCTTTGACTTCCTCCACTCAGGATGTAGATATATATATATATATATATATATATATATATATATATATATATATATATATATATATATATATATATATATATATATATATATATATGTATATATATCAATAAGGGGTAAAAGTCACACACAGATGTACAAACTGTCTTTATTCCAACGTTTCGTAATTATCCATTTAATTACATCACCAGGGCTGTTAAAATGAAACATAAAATTCCTTGTAAAATTGTAAAAACTAAAAGGTAAAAATTATTCTTACCAAATTTAAGAAGTATATACAACATTAAAATTAAGGGAATGAACACAATTTAGAAAATCTTTACATTAGACTGAAAAGTAACAGAAATTCAGTAAACTAAAAATGAAAACAGCAGCGAACAGAGTAACAGAACAAAAGGTTAAACGACCGACCTACAGTAGAGGAGTGACAGTGTTAAACTAAACGTAAACATAAATGGAAACAACACAAGTCAAGACTAATATAGAGGGAAGGAGGACATGCGAGCGTTTAAGGGCGGAAACAGTTATTTAATCAAAAGTGATTCTAAAATAACAAGGTCTTTGGGGTTGGCGGTATGGGCCCATAATAGAGAAGTCCCTATTATCGATATGCGTTTTACAAATTTTGGAGTGATTTCTGACATTGGAATGTTCTGGATTTGAAATTCTGCTACCAGTATGGAAGCTTACGCCACGATGAGAATCGATACGCACCTTAAGGATTGATTCTGCTGGTGGATCCCACATGGGTCCCTGTTTGACATTCAGGGCGAGTATATATACTTACAAACAACACCAGAGGACATGTAAGGTGATAATCGCTCTTTAGTTTTAAAGAGTGAACCGATGGTGAAAGGGTTCTTAGGAATTAAATTAACGTACAATGGCATAAAAATGTTCGTGAAAAATTTCCGTGAACTTTTTAAGAAATTTGAGGTCATGAGTAAAAGGAAAGCATGGGAAAAACTTCATTTCTGGGACCGTTAAAATTTTTGGTTTTGTACTGAAGTAGTTGATATAATTTCCTATAAACCAGCTGTGCGGGAAAACAGTTATTATTAAAAAAGTCAACTAAAAACGTAGCTTCATTATGAAAAAGGGTCCAGTTCGACGTAAGGACGAGTGCTCTGTGCAGAAGGGTTGAAACGCATATCGATAATAAGGACTTCTCCATTTTGGGCCATACCGCCAACCCCCCAGACCTTGTTATTTTAGAATCACTTTTGATTAAACAATTGTTTCCGTCCTTAAACACTCACACGTCCTCCTTCCCTCTATATTTGTCTTGACTTGTGTTGTTTCTATTTATGTTTACGTTTAGTTTAACACTGTCACTCCTCTACTGTAGGTCGGTCGTTTAACCTTTTGTTCTGTTACTCTGTTCGCTGCTGTTTTCATTTTTAGCTTACTGAATTTCTGTTACTTTTCATTCTAATGTAAAGATTTTCTAAATTGTGTATATTCCCTTAATTTTAATGTTATATACTTCTTAAAATTGGTAAGAATAATTTTAACCCTTTTAAATTCTTAATTTTTAGCTTTTAAAATTTTAAAAGGAATTTTACGTTTCATTTTAACAGCCCTGATGATGTCATTATTAAGTGGATAATTACGAAACATTGGAATAAAGACAGTTTCTAAACCTGTGTGTGTCCTCTGCCCCTTATTGATGATTATTAATATGGACTGACTTCTGACTCCTTACACTAAGCTATATATATATATATATATATATATATATATATATATATATATATATATATATATATATATATATATATATATATATATATATATAAATATATATATATATATATAAATATATATATATATATATATATATATATATATATATATATATATATATATATATATATAAATATATATAAATATATATATATATATATATATATATATATATATATATATATATATATATATATATATATATATATATATATAATATCATATATATATATATATATATATATATATATGTATATATATATATATATATATATATATATATATATATATATATATATATATATATATATATATATATATATATATATATAAATATATATATATATATATATATATATATATATATATATTTATATATATATATATATATATATATATATATATATATATATATATATATATATATATATATATATATATATATAAATATATATATATATATATATATATATATATATATATATATATATATATATATATATATATATATATATATATATATATATATATATATATATATATATATATATATATATATATGTAGAATCTACTGGGCATTGTGGTTATTACAATTATATATATATATATATATATATATATATATATATATATATATATATATATATATATATATATATATCTATATATATATATATATATATATATATATATATATATATATATTTATATATTTATATATATATATATATATATATATATATATATATATAAATATATATATATATATATATATATATATATATATATATATATATATATATATATATATATATATTTATTTATATATATATATATATATATATATATATATATATATATATATATATATATATATATATATATATATATATATATATATATATATTTATTTATATATATATATATATATATATATATATATATATATATATATATATATATATATAAATATATATATATATATATATATATATTGTTACGAAGTGATCAAGCACCTGGTTATTACACAAATAGGCCAAGAAATCTTTTATGCAAGTGATAATACCAAACGTTACCTCACATCGACCAGATGCTTGAAACTTCATAACAAAGAGTGACTGAATCTCT